>OX392529.1:61087185-61374685 GCA_947623455.1 Mimachlamys varia
ACAAAAATGAAACTCCTTACCACAGTAAATTGAAACTTCTTACAAAACTAAAATTGAAACTTCATAACATGGTAAAATTGAAACTCCTTACCACGGTAAAACTGAAATTCCTTACCACAGTTAAATTGAAAGTTAATTGTTTAAAGGATACAAATGTCCAATATCTGATAAGTATATAAGTTTGAAAAGATGCCAAGTAGTTTTATACAGATCTACTTGTATCAGATCAATTTTAGACGTTCAATTCTCAGATATATTAACAACTAATATAGGCTGTTTTACGTAGTACTATCACACTGATTTACAATTAAATACATGTAATATGAAATTAAAACAGCATGTGAAAGTATAATTCCTCATTTAAATCTAATTATAATATAGATAATAATGAAATAGATTGTATAAGAAATGTAACACTTACGACAGAACGGCCAATAGTAGTCCCGTTTAACAGTGCCTCTGTAGCCTACCATCATACCGTCCACTGTAAGGTGTTAAAGAAACATGCCACCCGACAGACAGCCTCCTTTATAGTCCGGGATACACACCTCACCGAGACAATTACCTACAATGACAGCTCCCTACAACACAGCTCCCTCACAGATAACTAACTTCTCCCCTCACGCCTCACAGCAGTCTCGATTGGCTGCAAGCGTTAATCGGGACATAGTCATGCTTCCTTGGTAATTAGAAAATATATCATTTCGTTGTTCTTCATCCCATATCCATTATTGATGCCTGCTGTCACCGTTGCTAGTCACCACTGCGACTTACCTACGAAGATGTTAGGGAGCAGACGGCAGTCCACCAAGTTTTGGTGCTGTGGTATCTAACACAGCCTCCGGAGCTGGAGATAACTGACAGACGCTGTCTACACCTACCCAGCCACCTCCTGTCTACACCTACCCTGTTACGACTTGCCTACATCTGCCTACACTGTCACCAGGTGGCCAACTAGGTATACCCCCTTGTAAAAAACACAGACATCACTACATTTGACCATGCAGAGTTTGTAAGAGACAGGAGAGTCAGAGCTGCAGTACTGCTACTGTAGAAGGGAGCTCTACAGCAGTGTCGTAATCAGTTGTATACCTGACAAACAGTTCTCTACGACACAGCCGACACAGCCGATACCTCGTAGTAGCGCTATACAGTAAAACGGCCCCTATTTTACCGCTACAATAGACAGTGCCACCTTAACACCAGATGTGACAGCCCCTGATGGTCGCAGCTACTCTGTCAGCTACCTGGATCAGGCCCCAGGTACCCGCTGTAGCCCTCTCTATCAGCTACCTGGAAACGCTGTCACCCTAGTTGTTACTACTTGTCGGTAGTTAGGACTGGACAAAGCCAGTATCAGGACAATCCCCTTATGTATAAATCTTACGCAAGTATTTTCTTACTGTCAATAGGTGGATTAATTAAGTGCCAGTTGAATCTATGAGTGCGATATTGGGGAACCAGACAGAGTCTGTGAGGGGTAAGGATAGTTTAGTGTTTCCTGTGGATTATATCTTTGTTGGGTAGGGTGATTTTATCCTAGGAATCGTACAGTATATACCACTTACAGTATATTCCTTTCATCATCTTGCACATCTGTATGTAAATGCCTTCAGGTTTTTTTTAAAGTTATAAAAAATTCATAAAAAAAATTAAAAAAATAAGCCAATGTAGTTTAAGAAGAATCAGTATATCTATATTCTGTCTGGCTTCAACAGGTGAAAAGTCTTTCTACTCTATTTCTATTTCTTATATCAATTCATATTTCGTTCCATATTCATATTGAGCTATTAATTAAAGAATATACATAACTTCTGAACCAAAAACAATGGAAGATATTGCAGACGAAATACAATCATTTTCCAGTTGTGCAATGATGGGGAACATCATTTCTGATTTGTCCGCTTAGAGAGGGCGAGCTCAAAAATTAAGTAACCTACTCTTCATTTTTAATTTATTCAAACAAAATCAAATTATAATACAGAACAGTATTCGTGCATATTTTGGCTCAACTAACCAGCTCTACATGGCAATCAAGAGTTTCATAATTATAAAACTGAAATTAACGTAACTTCCTCAACATTTAAATCTTTCACCCCTGAAATTCAATAATGAAATATTCCCAATCTTTCAATTGGAGGATTCCATATATTTCTTCAGGGGTACAAGAGTGAATTAAATGTTTTGTTGTTTGTTGCTGTATTTGTTGGAGAAGCCTTGAATAAAGGTATTAGGTATTGCTTTAGTGATTGCATGGCCGTGAATATTGCTAGGGAATAACAATATTACCGATATTACTTCAGTCGCTGGCAGGGAATCTAGACTCTTATTATCACAGTTTTCTTGTCGATCTTTTAGTGAGAAAAGAAAAAAAAAGTCATTTGACTGATAAAATTCCGAGAATATCATGTCCGTTAACGCCTGCTGTTACTCAATACTCAGACTAAAAATAGCGGATATGATGTGTACAGGAAATATTCTCAATTCCATCACTGCATTATCACTTAGCCAAATGTTACGATGTTTTTTGTTCAATGTATATAACAATGATACGCATAGCTGTCTGGCAGTGTACATCATCTGTGGCGTGAAGGCTAAGGTGAGACTGGGTCTGACAGGTTTTCATTTTCTAAATTGAGAAAAGAACGATCAGGTATAGGGGCAAGGTAGTGGGAGAATTTCAGGCATATGAAAACATCAATTTCAGTGATATAGGCATATGAAAACATCAATTTAAGTATAATTCCAATTTCAAGCGTGTAAAATCATCAATTTCAGTGATATATTCCAATTTCAGGCATATAAAAACATCAACTTCAGTGATATAGGCATATAAAAACATCCATTTCAGTGATATAATCCAAAGTAACAAAAAATCTATTGAAATACATCCAATTTACCACAGGGGTATATGTACAGCACTCTCTAATTACAGACCCATACTGATTGTAATCCCTAAAGCTAACTAATTAAATCATCAGAAACACTGCCCCTGGTCTGTAGCACCTGCTGCAGTCTCCGGTGACTACCGGTGGTATAAACACAGAGATGGAGGGATGCCAGGTAACCCCGCCCCCTGTCTCCAATCAACCCCAATAAACATAATGTAATAGCTAGGTGGTCAGTGGGAGGGCCAGTTACACTGAATAGCCACTTCTTATCCCACCACTGACCAGCCTGTCGGCAATACTCGATCCAACAATTCGATCCAACAACGGGGCAATACGCGATCCAACAACTCGGTAAAACACTACATCAAACAGAACAGTGATCCTTCCCCATAACTAGCATTCCTACAACATATAGCATGAATAACCAATTAGAGGAGTGATTCCGTCCTCACCTCACAAGTAACAGTGCTTCAGTGCAGACTCTTGAACTTGAAGTTTTAATCAGACATATTGTGATTTGGAAACAAGACTTAGGAGGCAAAATGAACCTAAATGATTCTGTTTCACCTTCAACAAAGGTCAAGGTCAGATTATCACCTTTGGCAAAGGTCAAGGTCAGATTATTACCTTCGGCAAAGGTCAAGGTCAGATGCATTTGAGCTAAATCAATAGCGTGATATCATAGCAAGCTCCAATTAAGGCCAATCATCAAAACTCTAAGAGGAAGTTATTTTCACATTTAACATATTTGATTTCTGTGACCAAGATATGGGTCAAGGTATTTAGACGAGCTTGAAAGCTTGAAAATAACAATACATTGTATAGAATTGCTGAGAGAAGAGATCCCATCCCCGCTGATATCAACTCTACAAAATATGGAATTCAGCTCCGTAGTTGTGGGAGTGAACTTTCGTATAGTTGATGAGGCATATCAACTATAAATGTATCAACAGACATTAGCACATGATAAACAAACAGATAAACAAAGACGATTTTCCCTCTCAACGGGCTGAAGTGATGTTTTTTACATTAATTTGAGAAGCAGATGTCTGCCTATCTTTGCGTCCCAGTATGAACTGTGCTGCTATCTGAACCCCTACCTCTGGTCCTGGTGGAGGGACTATCAGCAGCCCCAAGACGTATCTCCTCATTTATTTGCCTTAAGTGAAAGATTAGACACTATGTACTCATTCAGTAGGTCTATTATCCTACCAAGAGTCGAAGCCACAGTCCCTCACATGAACAGGCCCACATAAACAATCTGGGAGCCAGCAATAGGGGGTGACCACATGAAATTTTATAATCATCCATCTTCTTTATTTACTATTAGCTATAAATTGATCAGAAACCTTTATCCATGGAAACGGTGAGGAACCAGAGCCAGCAAAGTTATTAAAAGATTTATCACACCAGCAATTAAATACAACATTATCAGTACACCCAAGGTTTTTTATGTACTGGTAAACACAAAGCCCTAAAACGTTTGTCAGCAAGGTTTATTTTACTGTGAGCTTTTGATCCAGAGCCCCGTTAGCTGCCTTACTGCCACAGCAGGAGCAGCCGTATCTGTCGGAGATTATCTAAAAGAAACTTTAATATAAATATTGATTGAACTTTGATGAAATAGCATCAGTTTCTCAAATCAAATATTTACTTTTTCTAGAACACACTATCAATTTTGCTTGGTGACAGCTTGGGAGGAGTTACTTAATCTTAAACATTCAAACCAAACTGTTTCAACTTCAAAGGAATTTATACAAGTCCATTGATTTAAATCTCATCACATCAACATCCTTCTGAAACCTCCCTGTCATAATGATAGAACACTGACAGAACACAAGCACAAAACACTGATAGAACACACCAACATAACACATAAACAGAACACAGTAACAAAGTATGGCTACTTATACTTAGTAACAAGTATGGCTACATATACTTAATAATAAAGTATGGCTACTTATACTTAGTAACAAAGTATGGCTATTTATACTTAGTAACAAGTATGGCTACATATACTTAGTAACAAAGTATGGCTACTTATACTTAGTAACAAAGCATCGCTACACATACTACATAACAAGGTATGGCTACTTATACTTAGTAACAAAGTATGGCTATTTAGACTTAGTAACAAAGTATGGCTACTTATACTTAGTAACAAAGCATCGCTACATATACTACATAACAAAGTATGGCTACTTATACTTAGTAACAAAGTATGGCTACTTATACTTAGTAACAAAGTATGGCAACAAATACTTAGTAACAAAGTATGGCTACTTATACTTAGTAACAAAGTATGGCTACTTATACTTAGTAACAAAGTATGGCTACTTATACTTTGTAACAAAGTATGGCTACTTATCCTTAGAAACAAAGTATGGCTACTTATACTTAGCAGCAAAGTATGGCTACTGAGTAAAAATGAAATTAAAGTTATTAAATGAAATTAAGCTAAGACTACTTATGGACAAAGTAAAATTGCTTCAAAGTATGGCTACCTAAATTGACACACCATCCAATCATGGCTTTCTAAATTGACACAACATCAAAGTATGGCTCCCTAAATTATCACACCATCCAATCATGGCTACCTTGACTTAGTGACAAATAGCCCTTGACACACCTCCCCTTGTAATTACCCCCTGATGCTTTTTCCTTCCTAAACAATACGTACTGGGAGATTAATGTCCAGCAATGCTCTACGTCAAACATTGTACAATATTACAGCCCTCGGCTGCACGCCTCTCACTAATGTATTTCCTAGTCAACAAAAAAATCTAACACTCTCAACTTTGATTGAAATGAACTTGATTACATGCCCAGGACTCAAGACTGATCACCTCAGGAGAAAGATTGCACTTAAACATGGAGCATCCCGATCTTTGATTTAAACTCGGCATAACTCTCATATTATAAAAAAGCAAATTTGAATATTCTTCCCCAGAAAATTCCTCAAATAATTTTCAACATGGAATTATCAAGGTAAAAAGTCATATTTTTAATGGCAAATCCTGAATACCAGATATTATCACAATGTCATTGGAATATTACGATTATCATGATGTCATTGGCAATTATTTTTATCCCGTCTTAGTGACCCCTGAATGCCATTTGTATGAGAGACAGAAAAAAATGGAAAGGAACAATCTTAACCATGACCAAGTGATCAAAGTCATTTGAGGAACAGCAGGAAACCAGCAATTATGTTTTATCATAATAAAAGACTGGTACCATGTCAACGTCATAAAAAAGACAGAAAAACTAGAAATTTCAGCAGAATGGCTGACTTATCTGACCCTTGTGCCAAGAACTGTCAAACTATTCTTTTTAGAAGTTTCATATGGGGAAAGGTCATTATTCTTTATAGAGCCTTTAAGAAGGAGCAATCAGATTAATTGAAAAGCAGATTCTATTTGTCTCCCCGTTAATCTATGCATAAGTTGGATTTGACAACTTTCCATAAGGGTTCATGTTCTGGTGAAGTTTTGCATTGGCCAATCAAATTGCTGCTTACAAGATCTTGAAAGTGAATGTTGATGGACAAAAAGGTTTGCATAATCTTAATTGTGGGTTAAGTTATTTTTTCTGTATGTTGTGACACAATGACTTGGCTGCAGATGACATCGTCAATCAGAATATCATTACCGGTAATTATAAGCGCCTTTAGTGTGAAGTACAGGGGGTTCAAAGGTCAAGACCTCTTTTGGGATGTTGTACGTCAGATCCTTTATGTGAGAAGAAGGATCTGCATTTGTGAAGAGTTATTTCAAAGGGACATAACTCTATAATGGAGGTAGCACTAATTAATTAGGAGTAATTTGTGTACCATATCATTTTAAAAGGGAGTTGTGGCACATGCAAACAATTTCTTTACCAACAAATGGTATAACTTCATAAATAGGGGAGATAACTCCAATTAATACACGGGATTATCAGTTAATGTCAGTCAAAAAACATATATTTCCTCACTTTATACAGTAGTGATATTGCAATTAATTTAAGTTGTGTGGGTTTTTTTCATGTAGCACACTAAATTTAGCTTTTAGCTTCTATATAACTTGTAACAGATCAGCCCTCAGCTCTCTATTCCTGTCAGAGTTCTGCCAATAATCTGCAGTTGTACTGTAATTAGTAGAGCAATTTATGCATATTTTCTGCTGGGTAAATGTATAAATTACAATCTATGAGAATAACACTGACTCCAACATAAAACACCTCCACTTATATAGAGACCTGCTATCTACCAAATGTTTCAAATCACCAGTGCTGCTCTGAGCATTCCTGCAGTAAGATACCATACACATTTTATGAGTATGATGGATTGCCAAAGAGCAGGTGTTTACTAATCATACAAGTTTATGTTGGTGATAGGTTGTTAGTGAAATACAGTAAATGTAGGCAAGACCGAGTTTGTGTGTGGGTGAGACTGTTTGTGCGAGACTGAGTTTGTGTGAGACTGTTAGTGTGAGATTGAGTTGTGTAGGTGAGACTGAGTTAGTGTGAGACTGTTTGTGTGAGAATGTGAGTTAGTGTGAGACAATTAGTTAGTGTGAGACTGTGAGTAAGTGTGAGACTGTTTGGGTGAGACTGTGAGTAAGTGTGAGACTGTGAGTAAGTGTGAGACTGTGAGTTTGTGTGAGTGAGACTGTGAGTTTGTGTGAGACTGATGGCATCTGTGTGGGAAAAACATAGTTTATGTGGTTAGGCCTATTTTGTGTAAGACAGATAATGTGTGTTCAGAAGTTGTTCAAAGACTTGAACATATTGTTTAACCTCTGCAAGTTAGTCAGAGGTGGAGGGCTAGTGGTAGCAGAATGTCAGACACCTTAACCACCTGGCCACTGTGACCCAGAGTTGGAGGGCTAGTGGTAACAGAATGTCAGACACCTTACCACTTGGACACTGTGACCCAGAAGTGGAGGGCTAGTGGTAACAGAATGTCAGACACCTTACCACTTGGATACTGTGACCCAGAAGTGGAGGGCTAGTGGTAACAGAATGTCAGACACCTTAACCACTTGGACATTGCCAACAACGATACATGTAAAGACACAATAAATGAACTCATTGCTTTAAAATGTTTTGTTTTGTTTTTTTAATTCTAAAATTCAAACCAACTCTGACAATTAATCTTGTTAATTAAAATTTGATATTTTGAAGCATGATTTGTGAAAAATTTCATCATTTCACATGGTCTTTATTGTTTACTAAAACAAATGTTTAGGAATCAAAATTACATAAAATAGACGTTACTCATGATGCCATACAAAGTCTGTAAACTGATTGTTAAGTACAGGCAGGCTGCCCTGGTACATCTGTTAATGTGTTAGCACTGATTGTACAAGCTCTTCAGGACCCACCTGATAAGGTTTGAACCACATCACAAAGAAAAGCTGTAATTTTTACAGAATTTATAACAGATCTGATATTATCTGGAGCATTTAGTACTACCCCTCATCCCTGTGTATCTCAGCTCTGGTGCTTTTAAAGAAGGCCCAATACAAGTGATTCTATCTCCCAAATCTCTCTATCCAGTCTGGGCGGCCCCTACCTCAGCACCACATTTTATAGATTGAATCAAACACAAATATCAAACCCTGTTTTTCTGTCCATGACTGACTTTAGGATGTAAACAATACCTCGATAGACATGGCAAACTTGATAAAAACTGTTGTTGGCGTTCAGTGTTGGAGTTTAATAAGACACCTTTCACACACAGAAACCCCTAAATCTCCTGTGAATTGCACATTGCGATGCTAAGTACATACATCAAGTTACTTCAAGCTCATGATTTGGACGGGGGAGGGAGCTGCAGTCCCCTAAAAACTTTAATGAATGACTTAAACTGGAATTAGGTTAAGCTTGTTTGATGTCAAATCCATCTTGTTGTTGCAAACTAGTAAAGCCATGCAACCAGAATCAATGCAACTATTCAAAAACTGAAAGCAAGCAGTTAGTTTTTTTGGTAGTGGTTAATTTGGTTAAGGGGTATTGTTCAACTGGACCAGTTAGAATATAAACTTTATTTATTTATTTTACAATAATTATGAAACAAGTTATCCAACTTATATTAATCACTGTTGGCCTGGCTGTTAGCGTGCAAGGGGTCTTATTGAGGGAGGATACCGGAATACCCAGAGAAAACCCACAGCAGGCAGGTGACCCCATACCTTTTCACCTCCAGTTGGCAAATAAAACCTTGTCTGCCTTGGTGAAAGGCAACCACCCGGCAGATCTGTAAGTATACATGGTAGGGGAATAAAACCCTGGCCGCCTTGGTGAAAGGTTGGGGAATAAAACCCTGGCCGCCTTGGTGAAAGGCAACCACTCACCAGATATGTTCATATACACAGTTGGGGAATAAAACCCTGGCCGCCTTGGTGAAAGGCAACCACTCACCAGATATGTTCATATACACAGTTGGGGAATAAAACCCTGGCCGCCTTGGTGAAAGGCAACCACTCACCAGATATGTTCATATACACAGTTGGGGAATAAAACCCTGGCCGCCTTGGTGAAAGGCAACCACTCACCAGATATGTTCATATACACAGTTGGGGAATAAAACCCTGGCCGCCTTGGTGAAAGGCAACCACTCACCAGATATGTTCATATACACAGTTGGGGAATAAAACCCTGGCCGCCTTGGTGAAAGGCAACCACCCACCAGATATGTTCATATACACAGTTGGGAAATAAAACCCTGGCCACCTTGGTGAAAGGCAACCATCCACCAGATATGTTGCTATACACCAGTAGAGCAGACAATGATGAAGTAACACTCTCAATGCGCAGTATATGTTGGATTATATCAAACCATTACATCACCCTCAACAGTAACACAACCCATCTCATTACAGTTTATACCCAGACTGGAATCTTTGCCGAGCTGTTGATAGATAAACATGCAGTTTCCACGGAAACAGACAAAATATTACTCTACCTATTATCAGTATAGCTCCGTCATAAAAACTTTATACAAATTGGTAGATAATGCAAGTACACCTATCAACCTCGAAAAATGAAATGGAATCCCCTAATGTATATATACTGTGTGGGGACAACTGATCAGGGAGAGATGATTACGTTCTATATGGAAGCCCCTAATGTATAAATACTGTGTGGGGACAACTGATCAGGGAGAGATGATTACATTCTATATGGAATCCCCTAATGTATATACTGTGTGGGGACAACTGATCAGGGAGAGATGATTACGTTCTATATGGAATCCTCTAATGTATATACTGTGTGGGGACAACTGATCAGGGAGAGATGATTACGTTCTATATGGAATCCCCTAATGTATATATACTGTGTGGGGACAACTGATCAGGGAGAGATGATTACGTTCTATATGGAATCCCCTAATGTATATATACTGTGTGGGGACAACTGATGGGGAGAGATGATTACGTTCTATATGGAATCCCCTAATGTATATATACTGTGTGGGGACAACTGATCAGGGAGAGATGATTACGTTCTATATGGAATCCCCTAATGTATATACTGTGTGGGGACAACTGATCAGGGAGAGATGATTACGTTCTATATGGAATCCCCTAATGTATATATACTGTGTGGGGACAACTGATCAGGGAGAGATGATTACGTTCTATATGGAATCCCCTAATGTATATACTGTGTGGGGACAACTGATCAGGGAGAGATGATTACGTTCTATATGGAATCCCCTAATGTATATACTGTGTGGGGACAACTGATCAGGGAGAGATGATTACGTTCTATATGGAATCCCCTAATGTATATACTGTGTGGGGACAACTGATCAGGGAGAGATGATTACGTTCTATATGGAATCCCCTAATGTATATATACTGTGTGGGGACAACTGATCAGGGAGAGATGATTACATTCTATATGGAATCCCCTAATGTATATACTGTGTGGGGACAACTGATCAGGGAGAGATGATTACGTTCTATATGGAATCCCCTAATGTATATATACTGTGTGGGGACAACTGATCAGGGAGAGATGATTACGTTCTATATGGAATCCCCTAATGTATATACTGTGTGGGGACAACTGATCAGGGAGAGATGATTACGTTCTATATGGAATCCCCTAATGTATATACTGTGTGGGGACAACTGATCAGGGAGAGATGATTATGTTCTATATGGAATCCCCTAATGTATATACTGTGTGGGGACAACTGATCAGGGAGAGATGATTACGTTCTATATGGAATCCCCTAATGTATATATACTGTGTGGGGACAACTGATCAGGGAGAGATGATTACGTTCTATATGGAATCCCCTAATGTATATACTGTGTGGGGACAACTGATCAGGGAGAGATGATTACGTTCTATATGGAATCCCCTAATGTATATATACTGTGTGGGGACAACTGATCAGGGAGAGATGATTACGTTCTATATGGAATCCCCTAATGTATATATACTGTGTGGGGACAACTGATCAGGGAGAGATGATTACGTTCTATATGGAATCCCCTAATGTATATATACTGTGTGGGGACAACTGATCAGGGAGAGATGATTACGTTCTATATGGAATCCCCTAATGTATATATACTGTGTGGGGACAACTGATCAGGGAGAGATGATTACGTTCTATATGGAATCCCCTAATGTATATATACTGTGTGGGGACAACTGATCAGGGAGAGATGATTACGCTCTATATGGAATCCCCTAATGTATATATACTGTGTGGGGACAACTGATCAGGGAGAGATGATTACGTTCTATATGGAATCCCCTAATGTATATACTGTGTGGGGACAACTGATCAGGGAGAGATGATTACGTTCTATATGGAATCCCCTAATGTATATATACTGTGTGGAGACAACTGATCAGGGAGAGATGATTACGTTCTATATGGAATCCCCTAATGTATATACTGTGTGGGGACAACTGATCAGGGAGAGATGATTACGTTCTATATGGAATCCCCTAATGTATATACTGTGTGGGGACAACTGATCAGGGAGAGATGATTACGTTCTATATGGAATCCCCTAATGTATATATACTGTGTGGGGACAACTGATCAGGGAGAGATGATTACGTTCTATATGGAATCCCCTAATGTATATATACTGTGTGGGGACAACTGATCAGGGAGAGATGATTACGTTCTATATGGAATCCCCTAATGTATATACTGTGTGGGGACAACTGATCAGGGAGAGATGATTACGTTCTATATGGAATCCCCTAATGTATATACTGTGTGGGGACAACTGATCAGGGAGAGATGATTACGTTCTATATGGAATCCCCTAATGTATATACTGTGTGGGGACAACTGATCAGGGAGAGATGATTACGTTCTATATGGAATCCCCTAATGTATATATACTGTGTGGGGACAACTGATCAGGGAGAGATGATTACATTCTATATGGAATCCCCTAATGTATATATACTGTGTGGGGACAACTGATCAGGGAGAGATGATTACATTCTATATGGAATCCCCTAATGTATATACTGTGTGGGGACAACTGATCAGGGAGAGATGATTACATTCTATATGGAATCCCCTAATGTATATATACTGTGTGGGGACAACTGATCAGGGAGAGATGATTACATTCTATATGGAATCCCCTAATGTATATATACTGTGTGGGGACAACTGATCAGGGAGAGATGATTACATTCTATATGGAATCCCCTAATGTATATACGGTGTGGGGACAACTGATCAGGGAGAGATGATTACGTTCTATATGGAATCCCCTAATGTATATACTGTGTGGGGACAACTGATCAGGGAGAGATGATTACGTTCTATATGGAATCCCCTAATGTATATATACTGTGTGGGGACAACTGATCAGGGAGAGATGATTACGTTCTATATGGAATCCCCTAATGTATATACTGTGTGGGGACAACTGATCAGGGAGAGATGATTACGTTCTATATGGAATCCCCTAATGTATATATACTGTGTGGGGACAACTGATCAGGGAGAGATGATTACGTTCTATATGGAATCCCCTAATGTATATACTGTGTGGGGACAACTGATCAGGGAGAGATGATTACGTTCTATATGGAATCCCCTAATGTATATACTGTGTGGGGACAACTGATCAGGGAGAGATGATTACGTTCTATATGGAATCCCCTAATGTATATACTGTGTGGGGACAACTGATCAGGGAGAGATGATTACGTTCTATATGGAATCCCCTAATGTATATATACTGTGTGGGGACAACTGATCAGGGAGAGATGATTACATTCTATATGGAATCCCCTAATGTATATATACTGTGTGGGGACAACTGATCAGGGAGAGATGATTACGTTCTATATGGAATCCCCTAATGTATATATACTGTGTGGGGACAACTGATCAGGGAGAGATGATTACATTCTATATGGAATCCCCTAATGTATATACTGTGTGGGGACAACTGATCAGGGAGAGATGATTACGTTCTATATGGAATCCCCTAATGTATATACTGTGTGGGGACAACTGATCAGGGAGAGATGATTACGTTCTATATGGAATCCCCTAATGTATATACTGTGTGGGGACAACTGATCAGGGAGAGATGATTACGTTCTATATGGAATCCCCTAATATATATACTGTGTGGGGACAACTGATCAGGGAGAGATGATTACGTTCTATATGGAATCCCCTAATGTATATATACTGTGTGGGGACAACTGATCAGGGAGAGATGATTACGTTCTATATGGAATCCCCTAATGTATATACTGTGTGGGGACAACTGATCAGGGAGAGATGATTACGTTCTATATGGAATCCCCTAATGTATATATACTGTGTGGGGACAACTGATCAGGGAGAGATGATTACGTTCTATATGGAATCCCCTAATATATATACTGTGTGGGGACAACTGATCAGGGAGAGATGATTACGTTCTATATGGAATCCCCTAATATATATACTGTGTGGGGACAACTGATCAGGGAGAGATGATTACGTTCTATATGGAATCCCCTAATGTATATACTGTGTGGGGACAACTGATCAGGGAGAGATGATTACGTTCTATATGGAATCCCCTAATGTATATATACTGTGTGGGGACAACTGATCAGGGAGAGATGATTACGTTCTATATGGAATCCCCTAATGTATATATACTGTGTGGGGACAACTGATCAGGGAGAGATGATTACGTTCTATATGGAATCCCCTAATGTATATATACTGTGTGGGGACAACTGATCAGGGAGAGATGATTACATTCTATATGGAATCCCCTAATGTATATACTGTGTGGGGACAACTGATCAGGGAGAGATGATTACGTTCTATATGGAATCCCCTAATATATATACTGTGTGGGGACAACTGATCAGGGAGAGATGATTACGTTCTATATGGAATCCCCTAATGTATATAAACTGTGTGGGGACAACTGATCTGGGAGAGATGATTACGTTCTATATGGAATCCCCTAATGTATATATACTGTGTGGGGACAACTGATCAGGGAGAGATGATTACGTTCTATATGGAATCCCCTAATGTATATACTGTGTGGGGACAACTGATCAGGGAGAGATGATTACGTTCTATATGGAATCCCCTAATGTATATACTGTGTGGGGACAACTGATCAGGGAGAGATGATTACGTTCTATATGGAATCCCCTAATGTATATATACTGTGTGGGGACAACTGATCAGGGAGAGATGATTACGTTCTATATGGAATCCCCTAATGTATATATACTGTGTGGGGACAACTGATCAGGGAGAGATGATTACGTTCTATATGGAATCCCCTAATGTATATATACTGTGTGGAGACAACTGATCAGGGAGAGATGATTACGTTCTATATGGAATCCCCTAATGTATATATACTGTGTGGGGACAACTGATCAGGGAGAGATGATTACGTTCTATATGGAATCCCCTAATGTATATATACTGTGTGGGGACAACTGATCAGGGAGAGATGATTACGTTCTATATGGAATCCCCTAATGTATATATACTGTGTGGGGACAACTGATCAGGGAGAGATGATTACGTTCTATATGGAATCCCCTAATGTATATACTGTGTGGGGACAACTGATCAGGGAGAGATGATTACGTTCTATATGGAATCCCCTAATGTATATATACTGTGTGGGGACAACTGATCAGGGAGAGATGATTACGTTCTATATGGAATCCCCTAATGTATATATACTGTGTGGGGACAACTGATCAGGGAGAGATGATTACGTTCTATATGGAATCCCCTAATATATATACTGTGTGGGGACAACTGATCAGGGAGAGATGATTACGTTCTATATGGAATCCCCTAATGTATATATACTGTGTGGGGACAACTGATCAGGGAGAGATGATTACGTTCTATATGGAATCCCCTAATGTATATACTGTGTGGGGACAACTGATCAGGGAGAGATGATTACGTTCTATATGGAATCCCCTAATGTATATATACTGTGTGGGGACAACTGATCAGGGAGAGATGATTACATTCTATATGGAATCCCCTAATGTATATATACTGTGTGGGGACAACTGATCAGGGAGAGATGATTACGTTCTATATGGAATCCCCTAATGTATATACTGTGTGGGGACAACTGATCAGGGAGAGATGATTACGTTCTATATGGAATCCCCTAATGTATATACTGTGTGGGGACAACTGATCAGGGAGAGATGATTACGTTCTATATGGAATCCCCTAATGTATATACTGTGTGGGGACAACTGATCAGGGAGAGATGATTACGTTCTATATGGAATCCCCTAATGTATATATACTGTGTGGGGACAACTGATCAGGGAGAGATGATTACATTCTATATGGAATCCCCTAATGTATATATACTGTGTGGGGACAACTGATCAGGGAGAGATGATTACATTCTATATGGAATCCCCTAATGTATATACTGTGTGGGGACAACTGATCAGGGAGAGATGATTACATTCTATATGGAATCCCCTAATGTATATATACTGTGTGGGGACAACTGATCAGGGAGAGATGATTACATTCTATATGGAATCCCCTAATGTATATATACTGTGTGGGGACAACTGATCAGGGAGAGATGATTACATTCTATATGGAATCCCCTAATGTATATACGGTGTGGGGACAACTGATCAGGGAGAGATGATTACGTTCTATATGGAATCCCCTAATGTATATACTGTGTGGGGACAACTGATCAGGGAGAGATGATTACGTTCTATATGGAATCCCCTAATGTATATATACTGTGTGGGGACAACTGATCAGGGAGAGATGATTACGTTCTATATGGAATCCCCTAATGTATATATACTGTGTGGGGACAACTGATCAGGGAGAGATGATTACGTTCTATATGGAATCCCCTAATGTATATACTGTGTGGGGACAACTGATCAGGGAGAGATGATTACGTTCTATATGGAATCCCCTAATGTATATATACTGTGTGGGGACAACTGATCAGGGAGAGATGATTACGTTCTATATGGAATCCCCTAATGTATATACTGTGTGGGGACAACTGATCAGGGAGAGATGATTACGTTCTATATGGAATCCCCTAATGTATATACTGTGTGGGGACAACTGATCAGGGAGAGATGATTACGTTCTATATGGAATCCCCTAATGTATATATACTGTGTGGGGACAACTGATCAGGGAGAGATGATTACATTCTATATGGAATCCCCTAATGTATATACTGTGTGGGGACAACTGATCAGGGACAGATGATTACGTTCTATATGGAATCTCCTAATGTATATATACTGTGTGGGGACAACTGATCAGGGAGAGATGATTACGTTCTATATGGAATCCCCTAATGTATATATACTGTGTGGGGACAACTGATCAGGGAGAGATGATTACATTCTATATGGAATCCCCTAATGTATATATACTGTGTGGGGACAACTGATGGGGAGAGATGATTACGTTCTATATGGAATCCCCTAATGTATATACTGTGTGGGGACAACTGATCAGGGAGAGATGATTACGTTCTATATGGAATCCCCTAATGTATATATACTGTGTGGGGACAACTGATCAGGGAGAGATGATTACGTTCTATATGGAATCCCCTAATGTATATACTGTGTGGGGACAACTGATCAGGGAGAGATGATTACATTCTATATGGAATCCCCTAATGTATATATACTGTGTGGGGACAACTGATCAGGGAGAGATAATTACGTTCTATATGGAATCCCCTAATGTATATATACTGTGTGGGGACAACTGATCAGGGAGAGATGATTACGTTCTATATGGAATCCCCTAATGTATATATACTGTGTGGGGACAACTGATCAGGGAGAGATGATTACGTTCTATATGGAATCCCCTAATGTATATATACTGTGTGGGGACAACTGATCAGGGAGAGATGATTACGTTCTATATGGAATCCCCTAATGTATATATACTGTGTGGGGACAACTGATCAGGGAGAGATGATTACGTTCTATATGGAATCCCCTAATGTATATATACTGTGTGGGGACAACTGATCAGGGAGAGATGATTACGTTCTATATGGAATCCCCTAATGTATATATACTGTGTGGGGACAACTGATCAGGGAGAGATGATTACGTTCTATATGGAATCCCCTAATGTATATATACTGTGTGGGGACAACTGATCAGGGAGAGATGATTACGTTCTATATGGTATCCCCTAATGTATATATACTGTGTGGGGACAACTGATCAGGGAGAGATGATTACGTTCTATATGGAATCCCCTAATGTATATATACTGTGTGGGGACAAATGATCAGGGAGAGATGATTACGTTCTATATGGAATCCCCTAATGTATATATACTGTGTGGAGACAACTGATCAGGGAGAGATGATTACGTTCTATATGGAATCCCCTAATGTATATATACTGTGTGGGGACAAATGATCAGGGAGAGATGATTACGTTCTATATGGAATCCCCTAATGTATATATACTGTGTGGGGACAACTGATCAGGGAGAGATGATTACATTCTATATGGAATCCCCTAATGTATATACTGTGTGGGGACAACTGATCAGGGAGAGATGATTACGTTCTATATGGAATCCCCTAATATATATACTGTGTGGGGACAACTGATCAGGGAGAGATGATTACGTTCTATATGGAATCCCCTAATGTATATATACTGTGTGGGGACAACTGATCAGGGAGAGATGATTACGTTCTATATGGAATCCCCTACTGTATATATACTGTGTGGGGACAACTGATCAGGGAGAGATGATTACGTTCTATATGGAATCCCCTAATGTATATATACTGTGTGGGGACAACTGATCAGGGAGAGATGATTACATTCTATATGGAATCCCCTAATGTATATATACTGTGTGGGGACAACTGATCAGGGAGAGATGATTACGTTCTATATGGAATCCCCTAATGTATATATACTGTGTGGAGACAACTGATCAGGGAGAGATGATTACGTTCTATATGGAATCCCCTAATGTATATACTGTGTGGGGACAACTGATCAGGGAGAGATGATTACGTTCTATATGGAATCCCCTAATGTATATATACTGTGTGGGGACAACTGATCAGGGAGAGATGATTACGTTCTATATGGAATCCCCTAATGTATATACTGTGTGGAGACAACTGATCAGGGAGAGATGATTACGTTCTATATGGAATCCCCTAATGTATATATACTGTGTGGGGACAAATGATCAGGGAGAGATGATTACGTTCTATATGGAATCCCCTAATGTATATATACTGTGTGGGGACAACTGATCAGGGAGAGATGATTACATTCTATATGGAATCCCCTAATGTATATATACTGTGTGGAGACAACTGATCAGGGAGAGATGATTACGCTCTATATGGAATCCCCTAATGTATATATACTGTGTGGGGACAACTGATTAGGGAGAGATGATTACGCTCTATATGGTAAACAAAATATTCTTAACTTGTAGAGCACATAAAAGCTAATAATATTAATAGCATTGATAATAATTTGAGGTTCTTATATACAAGTTTATCACAACCCATAGGTCGTCTCAAAGGGGTTCACAAATTATTATCCATGGGTATAAGGCCTTAGCAACCAGCCAATATTGTTTTGAACTCCCTGGGGAGCATACAATCGGTGCTGCCATTTTAGCACTTATTATTAAACAGCTTACATTCTACAATTTCTAGCACTGCCCAACCACATACTCATTTACAGCTGAGTAGACTGGAACAAGCAGAGTAAAGAATCATGCTCAAGGGTACAACACAGAGTGCCTTGGCCAGGACTCGAACTCGCAACCCCTTGATGACGAGCCTGCCATCATTTAACCGTAGGACCACTGTGCTTCCATAGCTAACTATTATTCTGTACTGTCAATTATTTCTGTGTTGTATACATTTCTTGTATATAACACACATTCTATGATCACACCAGAATTACCACCTGGTGAAGTCAGCTACATCACCAGATCCATTAGACTGTTTTGTCTATACCGTTGATTATAGGTAGGTACAGCAGCCGTTAATCCAGCCCCCCATCTCACAAACAAATAAAAAACGTGACAACACTGGATCTCCATACAAACAATTCCCCCGTCATCCTACATCGCACAGAATAAACAAGTCTCCACAAATTACATAAAAAACTGCAGCTTTTGGTAACCTCGTTTCATCCCCATGCATGACAAGTTTCCATCCTTGATAATGAATTATCTCCCTTGGTACTGCACAACCCCATTTTCTTTAATTAGTCCCAATTTGCAAAACAAAACAATTCAGTTTTGCTGGGAACACAGATTGCCCTTGTTTAAACAAGTCCAACAGAATAATGAATCACCACCTCGCCACCACAAACGTATCAAATGACATACAATCTCTGCATTCAAAGGAGTTGTGGGCTTTGTGAAAAAACTGCACAATATTGCAATCATAAGTGGTAATGACAGTAAATTCATTTGTGTAATAAAATGGCCTGGTTAATTTAAACACTGGCATTGGTAACAACAACAGCACGGAATGCTAGAATACAATCAACTCTGACTGTTCCAAGCTAAAGGAACACCAGTACCAACTGTTCAAGGCTAAAGGACCACCAGTACCAACTGTTCATGGCTACAGAACATCAGTACCAACTGGTTCAAGCTAAAGGAACGCCAGTACCAACTGTTCATGGCTAGAGGACCACCAGTACTAATTAACTGTTCATGATTTGAGGAACACCAGTACCAACTGTTCATGGCTACAGGCCTAGGACCACCAGTACCAACTGTTCATGGCTACAGGCCTAGGACCACCAGTACCAACTGTTCATGGCTACAGGCCTAGGACCACCAGTACCAACTGTTCATGGCTACAGGACCACCAGTACCAACTGTTCATTTCTACAGGACCACCAGTACCAACTGTTCATGGCTACAGGACCACCAGTACCAACTGTTCATGGCTAGTGAACACCAGTACCAACTGTTCATGGCTAGTGAACACCAGTACCAAATGTTCATGGCTAGTGAACACCAGTACTAATTGTTCATGGCTAGAGGAACACCAGTACCAACTGTTCATGGCTAGAGGACCACCAGTACTAACTGTTCATGGCTAGAGGACCACCAGTACCAACTGTTCATGGCTAGAGGACCACCAGTACCAACTGTTCATCGTTAGAGGAACACCAGCACTTACCCTTTTATCATGATTATTGGTATTATCCCTAAATCATGGTTATTGTTACCCCCATTAATTAATAATCCCGATTTTGTTACCACCTTACTAGAAGACAACAGAGAACTTACCACCTCTGTTAATATCTTAAAGAATAAAGCCACCTACCAATAATCAGGCAACCACACCAAGGGGATGCACAATACATTTGTCAACATGCACAGAAATCAATACCTTTTTCAGTTATCTCCCCTGGAAACAAATGGGTCTGACATTTACGGTTGCGCAGGCTATTTATATCTGTTACCTAGCTCTGCCTACATTTAAGAATTGAACGGAGGAGTACGAGATGGATGTGGGCTATAAAAGGGTCTACTGCGTAAGAAAGGTGCAGGCTGCTCAAGTCACCAGTGACAGAATTAAACTCTCCCAGCAATAATTAGCGTCCCTGTACATCAGCTGACAGAATTAAACTCTCCCACAATAATTAGCGTCCCTGTACATCAGCTTTGAATTTTGCACCCTGAAATACAAACCCTTTTTCTTACACTTACATTTATTCTCTTTTCTTAATTCTATACTTTTTAATGAAATCAGAGGGAACATAGAGTCACAAAACGGTTTCCTATTTAAAGAATATTAGTGACTTTGCCATGGCCTTTACAAAATCTATTCATTTTAGCAATTTTTGATAAGAAGATAATTACCATTGTGTGCATATGTCACCAGTGTTTCTGTTAGTGTCAACAGCAATTTGAGGTCTACACACATACAATTTATAACAACGAAAAAACTGGTAGATATCATGCTTGCATACAAACACTTGATTACATATTTAAGACAACACTATTGAAAAGAGAAAGTGTGGAGGTGGCTCATTGGGGAGAGCCGGAAACATTGTCCAATAACAGTAAAATTTAAGTGTGTAATTTTTTCAAAAGCTGTTCTTAATAAAACTTAAACATAATTTATTCTGACAACAAATCATGCTATATAAAATTCTTTAAATACATATTCTATTTCAACAATTAATATCATAATCTACCAACAAATATATCAAATTGACATTCATTCCCTACCTTATATATACTTTACAATAGTAAAATTCACGTCCCCGCTATGAAAATATTGAAAATGATTTACATTACAACATCATTTTGTGGTTCTACACAACTTACGATCGTTAGGAAAACATGTTTCAGGGCGATTCCTTAGATATGTAGTGCTGACCGAACAGCTTCCGCAGAATAAAGCATTTGGTGATGCAAAATAAAATTAATACATTGAGCAATTCGCTGAAAGTATACACACCGCGATATTTTTTACCAGAATTTTCTACAGATGGCACACAATAGAAATGTCAATGAATTCCAGTCAGCCAGAACAGCCGATTGTTTTAAATATCATAATAACATAACAGAACTACTTCTTTCAATTGATAGATCCCAATAAATTGTAAATTCCAAATTTTCCCATCGAGACAATCTCTTGGGAGCCGGTTTGGACTAAATCCGGGAATTCCAAGCCGGCTATCATACATAATTCATGCTCTCTACCTATCTGTTTCTCATAGACCTGAGCAGTTCACACCCCACCATCAGTGTTGGGAAATCATTCGAGTGACAGGGGGACGGACTGGAATAAATGCAGCACAGAGTGATGGAATAATTTTATACAGTTTTACAGAATGAGTGTATGTCTGGAGATCGGGAAGGGATAGAAACCCAGGGTGTACAGCAGTACCAGGCACGGAGGTCGTACTGACAAATGGAGATCACTTAACACTTTGACACTTCTGACCTTGAGATTACCAGTTGTCATGGAAACTGACAAATGAGAATCACTAAATACAGCCCCTTATGTCCCTGCCATTGCTACAGTACTGAGTGGTCTATCTCCTACGTGAAAGTCATCTGAACATATACCAATTCAAAACTGATTCCTCCCCTTCAATTTAATCTAAACTATGGCTGAGGACAATATCTATCGCAGCGCGACTAGTCGCAATGGTAACCAACTAATGAGGTCAGTTGACCTTGTGATTGGCCACCTCTCGTCCCACATACATATTGCATGCTGGACCGATCGCCCTGGTGTGGATCACGTCACTGTATGAGAGATGTCACAGGTTCAGTGACTATAGAGGAATACTACCTATCCCAGGGGTAACATACACGCGATATCAACGTGTTATTCACCTTAATACCGCCTATATATCTCTCTGTCAAGGCCAGCCACCATCTCATACACACCTCACTTACAGGTAGTTTACAAATTAATGAAGGAGGCAACAACCATTTCATTTGTCTACATCTGTAAATCGTTAAACAGCAAATGCCAGATAATTAAATAGAAGGACGGAGAACCAAACATTTGGGAGAGTTTAGTGTTGTAGACGTGATACAAACTAAATTCTAAACGAGCGACAGTTCCCAGAGGAATATACCATTTATTTTTAAGAAAAGCTGTAAAAAGATGATGAGCTATGACTACGAGTAAGAGTTTATTCAATGCCTTTCGAATGAACTTAATTTTACTGTTATACATGTATTTTGCAGTTTGTTAGCGTTCCACTCTATTTATGTCCATTCTTCACACAAGATGGCATCTGTCTTGAAATGGTATTAACAAATATCTAAGCTCGTTAACTGAAGTAATACCAGATAGTTTATGGTTAAAGCCTTCGCTAAACAGAATCTAACTGGTACTACTATCTCCTGAATGGTGGACCATTTCTGTGAATACTAAATTAATGTTTTACAGAAACTCAACCTTGTATTGGCTATGGGCAATGTCAATATCATTACATAGTCCTTGGCAATGTAAGTACCATTGTATCGTCCTTGGCAATGTCAATATCATTGCATAGTCCTTGGCAATGTAAGTACTATTGTATCGTCCTTGGTCATTCTTTTTAGCCATTAAATTGCCATGAGCAATGTAAGTACCATTGTATCGTCCTTGGCAATGTAAGTACCATTGTATCGTCCTTGGCAATGTAAGTACCATTGTATCGTCCTTGGCAATGTAAGTACCATTGTATCGTCCTTGGCAATGTAAGTACCATTGTATCGTCCTTGGCAATGTAAGTACCATTGTATCGTCCTTGGCAATGTAAGTACCATTGTATCGTCCTTGGTCATTCTTTTTAGCCATTAAATTGCCATGAGCAATGTAAGTACCATTGTATTTTCCTTGACAATTCTATTTAATCACTGTATCATCCTTCGCAATGTTAGTACCATTGTATTGTCCTTGGCCATTATTGGATATAGAGGTTACACAACTCGTGGATGTTGAATATGGTATTTAAAGATACCCTAAGAGTTTAATAACACTCACCTATTGTGTTAGAAATATACAATGAGTGGTTGTTGGATTAAGAATTTATTGCACTCAAGTTAATTATTTTTAAAAGTTACAATAGACACAAGTTTCAATAATAATATTAAGTCGCAGTGGCAGTGTTGTTTTCTGTGAACTACGGAATATGCGCGAAAACAGATAATCTTGTATATATTCCCGCCAAATTGTGACGACATTAACAATCGATGATGACGTCAACAATCAGCATGTTGCATTGAGCCACATGATTTCCGGTCAAAGTTCAACTTCTCAACCAATCAAAGGTCTTGAAGGTCATATTCCACTAGTGGTATACAACATATATTTATCCAACATCAGCATGTTTATACAATGGTCTGAGAGTGGGTTAGCACAGGGTTACTAATTGTGGTAGAAATGTTTATATATATAATGATAAGCAATCAAAGAAAAAATTTACTTTAGAACTGGCTATACTGATTTGGAAATAGAACCTTTCCAAACACATTATTGAGGGAGTGCTGTAATGTTACAGTGTTTACCATCCAAACTTACATCATAAATTTATAAATCAGGTTTCCTATGTAATATACTAGTCTTGTGAATATGTGTTGGGTCCAAATCCTTCATATTATCCACATATTAATCATTATCAGTCAGGGGATAGGTCTTTTGTATCTGTATTCAGAACAAATTTTACCTGTCAAATACTGGTTGAGAAATTGAGTAGTGATTATAAGGTCCGATACATCTTCTACAGCAGTGAGTCTGAGGATAGTGATGTTTGGAGGTACTGGTACTGTACATCTACAGCAGTGAGTCTGAGGTAGGTGATGTTTGGAGGTACTGGTACTGTACATCTACAGCAGTGAGTCTGAGGTAGGTGATGTTTGGAGGTACTGGTACTGTACATCTACAGCAGTGAGTCTGAGGTAGGTGATGTTTGGAGGTACTGGTACTGTATACCCCCATAAAACTCTGATTTATAGAACTAAAAGTTCAGGATGTGCTGGTGATGGTTATAAACATAGAATGATCAAACAAACCAGGCTTCACTAGTGCAGTCACTTACTTCAGCAAGCTCTTATATACGTCATTGTTTTAACTTAGGACTGTGCCATTTCGGTAAAACAACTTTTGGAAATTGTAAATTTCTATTTGACAACATAAACATTTTGAGGTTTTTTTTAACTGAGGATTGTGCCATATCAGTGAAACAACTTTTGGAAATTGTAAATTTCTATTTGACAACATAAACATTTTGAGGTTTACCTAGACAGTCACTAGCCATGGTCATGCTATAAGCCCAGGGGTATCCTTATTTGGGAAGACATCATCCATAGGTTAAATATGTAATGGACAATTTTATCTCCGGTTCAGTTTCGTTAATCAACTCAATATAGACCCTTAAAAACTTTCAATGCTTTTAGCAGTTATAATGTTGTAATATTTTAACCACTATTTATCAGTTTCCTCCAAATTTCAACTCAATTTAACCTTTCCAATTTTTAATGCTTGTAGCAGTTATGCTATAGTGTTGTATTATTTTAAACACTATTTAGCAGTTTCCTCAATCAACTCAATATTCTTTCCAATTTTTAATGCTTCTAGCAGTTATACTATAGTGTTGTATTATTTCAAACACTATTTAGCAGTTTCCTCAATCAACTCAATATATCCTTTCCAAGTTTTAATGTTTGTAGCAGTTATGTTATAGTGTTGAATGATTTGCATGCTACCTTCTCTTGATGATAAAGATAGATAAAAAAGTGTTTACAAAGTCCCTATCATCTGATCTCCATTAGCCCATCACTAACAGATAATCATCACCAATGATGATAAAGGTTGTAGCTTGATTTTCGCCACCAATTTCCCAATCCTTTTAGGACTGTTAAAAGACATCAAGTGTAATCAAATTGCAATATTTATCTTTGTTCTGCATCCTTCCATTGTATTGCATTGTGAAAGCAAACGCTGTTATGAGACTATACCTACATTAGCTATTGAAACGTCATCAATGCCTTATAATGAAAGTGATGTCATCAATTATATTTTTGTCAACACTGGATAAATGGTTCTAAAACTGTTCAAAACAGCTAATTACTTATTAAATAATGACTCATCAATAATGAATATTTCAGCAAATGTCATTATGGTCCTATAACCCACATAACATTACCATTTTTGACAAACTTGATAAGCCTGGTAGGAAGGGATTTACATGTACGTAAGTATGTCAGCTATTTATAACTGCTTTACTAATTTTGTCATCAAAAGCATTGTGTGTTATAGGACTGTAACAACATAATAATATCATGTACATGCATTGCTTAAATAAATAACAACATGGCGCATTATATTTATATGGACATGTCAAGTACATTGAAGGGAAATGAATTTTTCACCCACAATTTTTGAAAATTGCTTCTTGATATAAATACAGTAATAATACTTCGTGTAAGAAATGCGAAATATATATAATTATACACAGTAAAACCCCGCTTACTCAAATCCAGTTTACTCGAATACCTCCCATTCATCAAACAATTTGTTTGGTCCCGACCCCGTTCATATATATTCAACCAACCGCATATTACACGAAAACCATGTATTCCTTGAACTATTGATCAGGTCTACATGAGTTCGAGTAAGTGGGGTTTTAATGTATCTAAATTGGTTTCAAGAAATGATCGGTACAGATATTTGTTTGTATATCCCCCAAACAACAAATTAGTGACATATTGTAAAATGATTATAACACAAACCTCGTGGCTTTGCCTTGTAGACAGACACCGATCGCTGGCCCAAAACAATGAGCACCCGCAGGCCATGAACCTGACTCATTTGAATAGACGAACACCGCAACACAGTGCAAACCCTATTGTGAACGTGAGAACAATACCTCTCCGTACAATGAGGGAACAGAAATGTTACGACTCACAATGCTAAGATAATGGTAATCGGTCAATAGCCTGTTTACAATCAGTGTTCCCCACACTTCGATCGACAGGTAAAATTAACTTTGACACACCTGTGGATCGGTGTAAAGGTGTAATGTATTAACAGGTTATATTAATGACTGGTAATATACACAAATATCTCCTTAATGACTGGTAATACACAAATATCTCCTTAATGACTGGTAATACACAAGTATCTCCTTAATGACTGGTAATACACAAATATCTCCTTAATGACTGGTAATACACAAGTATCTCCTTAATGACTGGTAATACACAAATATCTCCTTAATGACTGGTAATACACAAGTATCTCCTTAATGACTGGTAATACACAAATATCTCCTTAATGACTGGTAATACACAAATATCCCCTTAATGACTGGTAATACACAAATATCTCCTTAATGACTGGTAATACACAAATATCTCCTTAATGACCGGTAATATACAAATATCTCCTTAATGACCGGTAATACACAAATATCTCCTTAATGACCGGTAATATACAAATATCTCCTTAATGACCGGTAATACACAAATATCTCCTTAATGACTGGTAATACACAAATATCTCCTTAATGACTGGTAATACACAAATATCTCCTTAATGACTGGTAATACACAAATATCTCCTTAATGACCGGTAATACACAAATATCTCCTTAATGACTGGTAATACACAAATATCTCCTTAATGACTGGTAATACACAAGTATCTCCTTAATGACTGGTAATACACAAATATCTCCTTAATGACTGGTAATATACAAATATCTCCTTAATGACCGGTAATACACAAATATCTCCTTAATGACTGGTAATACACAAATATCTCCTTAATGACTGGTAATACACAAATATCTCCTTAATGACTGGTAATACACAAATATCCCCTTAATGACTGGTAATACACAAATATCTCCTTAATGACTGGTAATACACAAATATCTCCTTAATGACTGGTAATACACAAATATCTCCTTAATGACTGGTAATACACAAATATCTCCTTAATGACTGGTAATACACAAATATCCCCTTAATGACTGGTAATACACAAATATCTCCTTAATGACTGGTAATATACAAGTATCTCCTTAATGACTGGTAATACACAAATATCTCCTTAATGACTGGTAATACACAAATATCTCCTTAATGACTGGTAATATACAAATATCTCCTTAATGACCGGTAATACACAAATATCTCCTTAATGACCGGTAATACACAAGTATCTCCTTAATGACTGGTAATATACAAATATCTCCTTAATGACCGGTAATACACAAATATCTCCTTAATGACTGGTATTACACAAATATCTCCTTAATGACTGGTAATATACAAATATCTCCTTAATGACTGGTATTACACAAATATCTCCTTAATGACTGGTAATATACAAATATCTCCTTAATGACTGGTATTACACAAGTATCTCCTTAATGACCGGTAATATACAAGTATCTCCTTAATGACTGGTATTACACAAATATCTCCTTAATGACTGGTAATACACAAATATCCCCTTAATGACTGGTAATATACAAATATCTCCTTAATGACTGGTATTACACAAATATCTCCTTAATGACCGGTAATACACAAGTATCTCCTTAATGACTTGTATTACACAAATATCTCCTTAATGACTGGTAATATACATATATCTCCTTAATGACTGGTAATACACAAATATCTCCTTAATGACTGGTAATATACACAAATATCTCCTTAATGACTGGTATTACACAAGTATCTCCTTAATGACTGGTAATACACATATATCTCCTTAATGACTGGTAATACACAAGTATCTCCTTAATGACCGGTAATATACAAATATCTCCTTAATGACTGGTAATACACAAATATCCCCTTAATGACTGGTAATACACAAATATCTCCTTAATGACTGGTAATATACAAATATCTCCTTAATGACCGGTAATACACATATATCTCCTTAATGACTTGTAATACACAAATATCTCCTTAATGACTGGTAATACACAAATATTTCCTTAATGATCCGTAATACACAAATATCTCCTTAATGACTTGTAATACACAAATATCTCCTTAATGACTGGTAATACACAAATATCTCCTTAATGACTGGTATTACACAAGTATCTCCTTAATGACTGGTAATACACAAATATCTCCTTAATGACTGGTATTACACAAATATCTCCTTAATGACTGGTAATACACAAATATCTCCTTAATGACTGGTAATACACAAGTATCTCCTTAATGACTGGTAATACACAAGTATCTCCTTAATGACTGGTAATACACAAATATCTCCTTAATGACTGGTATTACACAAATATCTCCTTAATGACTGGTAATACACAAATATCTCCTTAATGACTGGTAATACACAAATATCTCCTTAATGACTGGTAATACACAAATATCTCCTTAATGACTGGTAATATACACAAATACCTCCTTAATGACCGGTAATACACAAATATCTCCTTAATGACTGGTAATACACAAATATCTCCTTAATGACTGGTAATACACAAATATCTCCTAAATGACTGGTAATACACAAATATCTCCTTAATGACTGGTAATACACAAATATCTCCTTAATGACCGGTAATACACAAATATCTCCTTAATGACCGGTAATACACAAATATCTCCTTAATGACTGGTAATACACAAATATCTCCTTAATGACTGGTAATACACAAATATCTCCTTAATGACTGGTAATACACAAATATCTCCTTAATGACTGGTAATCTACAAATATCTCCTTAATGACTGGTAATACACAAATATCTCCTTAATGACTGGTAATACACAAGTATCCCCTTAATGACTGGTAATACACAAATATCTCCTTAATGACTGGTAATACACAACCCACTTTAACAGTTTAAATCTTGCAGCCTAGACAAAATTTTCCTGAAAAAAAACACTGCACAAATTCAGTTTCATATCAGAAGAGGAACTGTCTCCTGCCTGAATTGTAAGATGCATACATGAACAATTTATAATTGTTATTGGGGAGGGGGGGGGGGGGGGTCATTACAGCAGTCTTCAAAACTGACCCCTTAGAAATGATGCCAGGAAGGATTTTTTTAGTGCTATCATATTTTTTAAGAGTTAGAACAAAACTAAAACCCTATATCATAATCTGACCCTAAGATTAACAGACATGTAAGAAAATTAACAGACATGTAAGAAAGATTAACAGACATGTAAGAAAGATTAACAGACAAGTAAGATTTGACCCATTGTTTGATACCAACCAACTTGATTTAACGACCTTGAGGAAATTTGAGTTAAGATTATTGATCCAAGGTTTGGTAAATTATTGTTAAACGTGTAAATAGACAGTGGTGGTAGACCAATGGCATCACCTTGCCGTACACCTTTGAATGTTTGGAGCAATCAGACATATTTGACCTTTAGCCTTTGGTTGAAGGTCATGGAAGAGGGGATCCATAAACACATTTGGTCATTAAGCTGTTCAGGAGTACAAATTATGAAGTTTACACAGACGGGTAAAAGACAGCCTTTTGGACATGGGTAGATTGGTTTGTAATATACTAACAGGGCAAGACACTTTTGAAATACATGACTGTGTGAGCATTCCTTAACGGTAAAATCAGGATCACACCTATGAAATCTTCACCACTGTTATATGTACATACACTGATTCATCTGAACCTGATATTTCTGGAGTCTGTGTTCATAGAGAATCTCAAGTGCACAGGGCGAAACCTCCCACCATCAACCCCAAACACTGTCACGGGGTACAGTGTTGACAGATCAAACACATTCTAAGACACACCAATCTCTGGCTGGATCAGCTCCTTTTTGTGTGATAGTCTTAAATAAACAGATTCTTCAGTCTTTCTGGTTATACCTGACAGGTAGACTGTATCAGGTTATAGTATTATGAGTGACAGGGGGTATTATTTGTGACACCTGGGGACCCTTCACCTCAAGTCTGTTCCTCATTCTTCACAGTCTGATACAGGTGTGTAAACCTCTGTTCACTTACTGTATTTTTTCAATCAAATACATTTCCAAATATTTGGTAAATGTAAGGTCACTCATTTATAATGCCATAATTTGGGTCATTTACCTCAAACTCAAACAATGAGGTTTATTGGCCCCTAGAAAGCTTGCTATACAGCTAGCTACCGGTAATACTGATTAAACAGAACCATACAGGCCAATTAACAGTGATAAACAGCTCCTCGAGGCATCACAATCCTCCTGCAGAACCATATATATACTTCTTATTCATATAAAGTTGAGTTCCTCTGGCCCATCTGAATCAATCTGGTCATCAATGATAGAGAAGCTGACACGTCAAATTGCCTTGACAGATTTGTCCCAGCCTACTCTAAAGCCTTTAGTGAATCAACATTCACTGTTTAAACACTTAAGTGAATCCACATCCACTGTTTAAACAGAGTCCCCTTGTTTAAACAGAGTTGAGTCCCCTTGTTTAAACAGAGTTGAGTCCCCTTGTTTAAACAGAGTTGAGTCCCCTTGTTTAAACAGAGTTGAGTCCCTTTGTTTAAACAGAGTTGAGTCCCCTTGTTTAAACAGAGTTGAGTCCCCTTGTTCAAACAGAGTTGAGTCCCCTTGTTTAAACAGAGTTGAACCCCTTTGCTTGCCCAGAGGTCCCCTTGTTTAAACAGAGTTGAGTCCCCTTGTTTAAACAGAGTTGAGTCCCCTTGTTTAAACAGAGTTTAGTCCCCTTGTTTAAACAGAGTTGAGTCCTTTGTTTAAACAGAGAGTTGAGTCCCTTTGTTTAAACAGAGTTGAGTCCCCTTGTTTGCCCAGAGGTTCCCTTGTTTAAACAGAGTTGAGTCCCCTTGTTCATACAGAGTTGAGGCCCCTTGTTCAAACACAGTTGAGTCCCCTTGTTTAAACAGAGTTGAGTCCCCTTGTTTAAACAGAGTTGAGCCCCCTTGTTTAAACAGAGTTGAGTCCCCTTGTTTAAACAGAGTTGCGTCCCCTTTTTTAAACAGAGTTTAGTCCCCTTGTTTGCCCAGAGAGAATCAAGGCCAAAAAAGAAACGTAATTTTTTTTTTAATATTTTTCCCTGATTTTCATTTTGGTATTACTTCTTTTTTTATACAATGATGAGCATCCTAAGGATATTCTACACAAAATTAGGTTTAATGGTTTTAACGGTGTTTGGATAAATAGCAGTTTACAGAATTTGTGTAGATTGTGCTGTAATAGTGCCATTAAAACAAACATTTATGGAGTTAATCAAATAGTGCAGCAGAGTTCAAAATCTGAAAATACATGTATCTTCACAGACCTTACTCACCCCTGAAATTTCAATTGGAAGAGTTCATTAAATTTCTGCGGTGAACCAATTAAAGCTGTGAAAGATCATTTTCTATACTGCTGTTAAAAATGTTGAAATAATGCAGGATAATTACCAAGTGGCATAACTTCAATTTTCAGTACAAATGGACAGAAAACTGTTGGTAACCTTCAGATCTGGGGACTAAATGTCTATTTATTTGAACTTGATATATTATCCCAGCAAGCTTCATGATAAACCTCCGGTCAGATTGAACAAAAATAAATAAATGTTGTTCATTGTAGAAGCTTATAGAGATATAATTATAGAAGATTATATAGTCTGTGAGCCCCCCATCTCAATTTAGAACTGAAATGTGACCATGGAAAAGTTAACTTTGAATTATTAGACTCTTTTAGTAAGTTGAAATGTTTAGTATGAAGTTGGCGGAGACCAACAAAATCATTGGAATTAAACAGGGTTTTCAAGTTATAAGAGTCCAAGATAACAAAATTTTACTGTGTATGTAAAAATATTACTATTTTAGGCGTTAATGACATTTAACAAATTCAAAAATATTTCACATCTGATGCGGATGGTCAAAAAACGTATTTTGACAAACCAAGCAACAGACCAATTATTATTAGTGCGGAACTGATGACAAAATTGTAAGTTTGGTGTGAATATGTCTGCCCCTGGGTTGTTTGGTCCTCTAACCTAGCATGTTTGTTACTAATCAACAGACAGTCCTGTTACCCTGGGGACTACAGTTAGGACGTATCATACAAACTGGCCCGAGTGTGCGGAGACCTGGTCTTCTCAGCATTAATTTCCTTATGTCATATAAAGCATATCTGATATTAATGTTTAGAAGCATGCACCTGGGCTCCATTACCTGGTAAATCATCAGCGAGGGTGATAATCGACAGTATATCAACTGTCCCAAGGTGAATATTGATATATCATTTGTTCTAGCTGGTCAATTATTCACGACCAGTGTTTCAAGGCTGAATCAATCACCGCAGTCAGGACCAGAGTTGTGGGAAATCAGAGGGAAATTGAGAAAACAACAAAAACAAAACCTGTGACATCCAAACAGAATAATGACCATCAATAATAAACGTGGTGCTGCTTTTGCTGAAGATTACAGTATTGCATGTCACGTGCCTGTACCCGAATCAAGGGGTTAATATACCCACACCATCAGAGGTCAAAAGGTCGTAAAACACAGGTCAAACAAGAGGTCATCTCACCACAAACTTAATTACTGTAGTCAAAGGCTACACAATGCTATAGCCCCCAATGGACAATCATTTGTGTAATTACACCATCAGCAAATAGCCATGCTATCAAAGGCCACGATTATTTACATCTAACCGGTGTTTTATCACGTATTGTAACACCACCAGAAAGTGATCCCACACAGGTAAAGCAGATTAGTTCAAAGCCAGATACCTGTAAACACCTGACACTAATTAACACCAATAAAGGTAACTGGCTTTTCCTGCCTGCTTTACCCTGTTCAGTAGGTAACCTGTATTTTAGTGAATTAGCTACGGTTACCCACATTTAAGACCACTGTAGTGGACATTCTCTATCTGCGTAGTAATACCTGGTTCTAAAACACCTCAGCTATAGGAGAATGATAGTACAGATTACAGACAAAGTACCAGTAGTGTAGACAATGGGCTACCAGTAACTTCTGGAAGCATGTAATACAGTGGACTCCACTTAATATCACCCCTGTTAATATCACATTTCTCTTTATATCATGTTTTTCCCAAGCACCATTTGTTCTCTATATAATCCATGTAATTTTATTTGGTTAATATCATGTATTTTGAGGTGAATTCCTCTTAATATCATGTTTTTTTAACCAATCACATAAAATATCCCGAAATTGATGTAATTTCCATTGATTCCAGATACAACTTGTACAAAATGTTAAATAGAAAATTAAAAATAACCCCAAAAATGGTTTTTAATTGAAATAATGTTATCTATCTATATTGAAACATCTTCATATGTACATTGAATAGCTTACTTTTAGTTATGGAGTTTGGAAATGCACTAGATTTGGTGGAAAAGCATGTTTCTCTTAATGTCACATTCCTATTAATACATATCATGTTTTTGGCTGACAAGTACAACATGATATAAAGAGGAGTTCACTGTATCTGAAAGTATAGCAGATCATCTGGTCTCACCAAAATCATAACCGTTAGTCAGATGAAGCACTAAAACCAATCCTTTGTAATATAATGCCACGTCCTTCAATATCCTTTACACGTTTTTATACCACGACAAATGAAAGGTCTTTGGAGGGTATTCACCTGTCTGTCTGTCTGTCGGTCTTTCTTCGAAAAACGAACGTAAGCATATCTCCAAAACACTTAAATTGTTGGATTTTTTTTTGTAACTTGACCGAGAAAGTACATCATATAAATTATAAAGGTGTACGAAGAAAGGAATCGTAAATTCCACTATATTTTGTAGAGTTGTGGCCCTTGGTACAGTCAATAATACTCCAGAAACCTTACAAGTGTGATTCCTCCTGAACTGGTGCTGGATTTCTGTTTTATACATGGCACATTGGAAGTACATTAAATGTGTATAGATGAACATTTAGGAATTTAGGAAGGGATTTGCGATTTGATTATTACCCATGCCCCCCCCCCCCCCCCCCCTCCGTCTTCCTGCAAACATGTATCTAACAATACAAGTAGTGACAAACAGCCCCTGCAGTAGATTTCATACAGAAATGGAATGAATCAGCCAAATGCTCTAGTACAAGGACCCATGATCTGAGTATAGTCCCTTCCCATACTCAATCAGCAATAATAAGTAAAGCATTTGCAGTCCGAACAGTCAAAAAATGGAAGTCACTGCCTATTCACGTCGTCAATATTAAGACAATCAACACATTTTAAAACAGACTCGATAAATACTGGGAGGACCAAGACATAGTGTATAATGACCATATCCCCAAAATTACCATAAGTACTGGAAGTTACAAAGTACATTCAGGGAGTCCAGTTGAGAGGATCCTTAAAGGAACATGACTGGGAAATCACCTTCAGTAACCTGAAGTAAGTAATATTTTTAGAATAAGCTACGGGATATGCTAAAATTTCAGGGGCAGAGCTGGACATCGGAGCTTATCCCGGTGACGTATGCGTTCATCTCTACATGACAAGTACTTTTATGAATGGTTACAGGATGTGAATCTGATAAATCCATTTTCATGTTATAATACGATGGGGATCTCATGTGTTTCCAAGTTAAGACCAGAACTCAGGCAAATTGTGGTTGGAAATGAATAACTCTTTACCCACAGCAATTCTATACTGGCCATACGGTAAAGATCCTCACCCAATTAAATGTATAGTAATTAAGGGGCAGATCTAGGGGGAATTGAGACACAATTCTTGAAGAATGAATACAATTATGAACTTGATATAGGATGGATCTGGACAATTTCACATTGATGACAAATTATAGTAAAAAAATTTTTTAAGAATTAGATCTATTTTCCCTTCTAAACCACTCACTTCTCTTGTGGATGCTATACACTTCATTTATACACCAATGAACCCTTAGTCCTAGGATTGTCTAGAATAACTTTGATCATTCCTTTACCGGTAAAGAAGACAAAAGGGGTTGAAAGATTTCCATTAACTTGTTAAAAGAAACAGAGGAGTGAGGGACCGGTGGATGGATGCAGCACCATGGCCTGTCTGGCCAGGTACTGAAATGTGACCAACAATCTCAAGGGAAATAACTCCATATATAGAGCTGAGAACATCACTGTAATTACAGAAGTAATGAACAGTAAGGTGATGTTGGCCGTGATAAGACAACACCTATCAGAACTGGTCTCCATGATATTTTGATCATATGTGTCTTCCTAAATACTGCTTCATGTCAAATTCAATTACTTCTTCCTAATAAATATTAATGCAGATCATCATATTCATTGCCAAGACATCTTTAATCAACCAAATCCGTCACAATCGGCATGACAATATTGTATCTTTCACTCTGTGTCACCTGACCACAGATTTTTTATATTACCTCCAATTATTACCCACCAATAATCCACCACAGATCTCCAACCATATTACTACGAAAAATACATCCCAAGATCTCCTACCATATTACCACCAATAACCCACCACAGATCTCCTACCATATTACCATCAATAATCCACCACAGATCTCCTACCATATTACCTCCAATAATCCACCATATATCTCCTACCATATTACCATCAATAATCCACAACCGACCTCCTACCATATTACCACCAATAATCCACCATATATCTCCTACCATATTACCATCAATAATCCACCACAGATCTCCTACCATATTACCACCAATAACCCACCACAGATCTCCTACCATATTACCACCAATAATCCACCACAGATCTCCTACCATATTACCACCAATAATCCACCACAGATCTCCTACCATATTACCTCCAATAATCCACCACAGATCTCCTACCATATTACCACCAATAATCCACCACAGATCTCCTACCATATTACCTCCAATAATCCACCACAGATCTCCTGCCATATTACCACCAATAATCCACCACAGATCTCCTACCATATTACCACCAATAATCCACCACAGATCTCCTACCATATTACAACCAATAATCCACCACAAATCTCCTACCATATTACCACCAATAATCCACCACAGATCTCCTACCATATTACCTCCAATAATCCACCACAGATCTCCTACCATATTAACACCAATAATACACCACAGATCTCCTACCATGTTACCACCAATAATCCACCACAGATCTCCTACCATATTACCACCAATAATCCACCACAGATCTCCTACCATATTACAACCAATAATCCACAACAGATCTCCTACCATATTACCACCAATAATCCACCACAGATCTCCTACCATATTACAACCAATAATCCACCACAGATCTCCTACCATATTACACCAATAATACACCACAGATCTCCTACCATATTACCACCAATAATACACCACAGATCTCCTACCATATTACCTCCAATAATCCACCACAGATCTCCTACCATATTACCACCAATAATACACCACAGATCTCCAACCATATTACCACCAATAATCCACCACAGATCTCCTACCATATTACCACCAATAATACACCACAGATCTCCAACCATATTACCACCAATAATCCACCACAGATCTCCTACAATATTACCACCAATAACCCACCACAGATCTCCTACCATATTACCACCAATAATCCACCACAGATCTCCTACCATATTACCACCAATAATCCACCACAGATCTCCTACCATATTACCTCCAATAATCCACCACAGATCTCCAACCATATTACCACCAATAATCCACCACAGATCTCCTACCATATTACCACCAATAATCCACCACAGATCTCCTACCATATTACCACCAATAATCCACCACAGATCTCCTACCATATTACCACCAATAATCCACAACAGATCTACTACCATATTACCACCAATAATCCACCACAGATCTCCTACCATATTACCACCAATAATCCACCACAGACTTCCTACCATATTACAACCAATAATCCACCACAAATCTCCTACAATATTACCACCAATAATCCACCACAGATCTCCTACCATATTACCTCCAATAATCCACAACCGACCTCCTACCATATTACCATCAATAATCCACCACAGACCTCCTACCATATTACCACCAATAATCCACCACAGATCTCCTACCATATTACCTCCAATAATCCACAACCGACCTCCTACCATATTACCTCCAATAATCCACCACAGATCTCCTACCATATTACCACCAATAATCCACCACAGATCTCCTACCATATTACCACCAATAATCCACCACAGATCTCCTACCATATTACCTCCAATAACCCACCACAGATCTCCTACCATATTACCACCAATAATCCACCACAGATCTCCTACCATATTACCTCCAATAATCCACCACAGATCTCCTACCATATTACCACCAATAATCCACCACAGATCTCCTACCATATTACCTCCAATAATCCACCACAGACCTCCTACCATATTACCACCAATAATCCACCACAGATCTCCTACCATATTACCACCAATAATCCACCACAGATCTCCTACCATATTACCACCAATAATCCACAACCGATCTCCTACCATATTACCTCCAATAATCCACCACAGACCTCCTACCATATTACCTCAAATAATCCACCACAGATCTCCTACCATATTACCACCAATAATCCACTACAGATCTCCTACCATATTACCTCCAATAATCCACAACCGACCTCCTACCATATTACCTCCAATAATCCACCACAGACCTCCTACCATATTACCACCAATAATTCACCACAGATCTCCTACCATATTACCTCCAATAATTCACCACAGATCTCCTACCATATTACCACCAATAATCCACCAAAGATCTCCTACCATATTACCTCCAATAATCCACCACAGACCTCCTACCATATTACCACCAATAATCCACCACAAATCTCCTACCATATTACCACCAATAATCCACCACAGATCTCCTACCATATTACCACCAATAATCCATCAAAGATCTCCTACCATATTACCTCCAATAATCCACCACAGATCTCCTACCATATTACCACCAATAATCCACCACAGACCTCCTACCATATTACCACCAATAATCCACCACAGATCTCCTACCGTATTACCACCAATAATCCACCACAGATCTCCTACCATATTACCACCAATAATCCACCACAGATCTCCTACCATATTACCACCAATAATCCACCACAGATCTCCAACCATATTACCACCAATAATCCACCACAAATCTCCTACCATATTACCACCAATAATCCACCACAGATCTCCTACCATATTACCACCAATAATCCACCACAGATCTCCTACCATATCACCACCAATAATCCACCACAGATCTCCTACCATATTACCACCAATAATCCACAACAGATCTCCTACCATATTACCACCAATAATCCACCACAGATCTCCAACCATATTACCACCAATAATCCACAACAGATCTCCTACCATATTACCACCAATAATCCACCACAGATCTCCTACCATATTACCACCAATAATCCACAACAGACCTCCTACCATATTACCTCCAATAATCCACCACAGATCTCCTACTATATTACCACCAATAATCCACTACAGATCTCCTACTATATTACCACCAATAATCCACCACAGATCTCCTGCCATATTACCACCAATAATCCACCACAGATCTCCTACCATATTAACACCAATAATCCACCACAGATCTCCTACTATATTACCACCAATAATCCACCACAGATCTCCTACTATATTACCACCAATAATCCACCACAGATCTCCTGCCATATTACCACCAATAATCCACCACAGATCTCCTACCATATTAACACCAATAATCCACCACAGATCTCCTACCATATTACCACCAATAATCCACCACAGATCTCCTACCATATTACCACCAATAATCCACCACAGACCTCCTACCATATTACCACCAATAATCCACCACAGATCTCCTACCATATTACCACCAATAATCCACCACAGATCTCCTACCATATTACCACCAATAATCCACCACAGACCTCCTACCATATTACCACCAATAATCCACCACAGATCTCTTACCATATTACCTCCAATAATCCACCACAGATCTCCTACCATATTACCACCAATAATCCACCACAGATCTCTTACCATATTACCACCAATAATCCACCACAGACCTCCTACCATATTACCACCAATAATCCACCACTGATCTCCTACCATGTTACAACCAATAATCCACCACAGATCTCCTACCATGTTACAACCAATAATCCACCACAGATCTCCTACCATATTACCACCAATAATCCAACACAGATCTCCTGCCATACTACCATCAATAATCCAACACAGATCTACTGCCATATTACCACCAATAATCCAACACAGATCTCCTACCATATTACCACCAATAATCCACCACAGATCTCCTACCATATTACCACCAATACTCCAACACAGATCTCCTGCCATACTACCATCAATAATCCAACACAGATCTCCTGCCATATTACCACCAATAATCCACCACAGATCTCCTACCATATTACCACCAATAATACACCACAGATCTACCATATTACCACCAATAATCCACCACAGATCTCCTGCCATATTACCACCAATAATCCACCACAGATCTCCTACCATATTACCACCAATAATCCACCACAGATCTCCTACCATATTACCACCAATAATCCACCACAGATCTCCTACCATATTACCACCAATAATCCACCACAGATCTCCTACCATGTTACCACCAATAATCCACCACAGATCTCCTACCATGTTACCACCAATAATCCACCACAGATCTCCTACCATGTTACCACCAATAATCCACCACAGATCTCCTACCATGTTACCACCAATAATCCACCACAGATCTCTTACCATGTTACCACCAATAATCCACCACAGATCTCCTACCATGTTACCACCAATAATCCACCACAGATCTCCTACCATATTACCACCAATAATCCACCACAGATCTCCTACCATATTACCACCAATAATCCACCACAGATCTCCTACCATATTACCACCAATAATCCACCACAGATCTCCTACAATGTTACCACCAATAATCCACCACAGATCTCCTACCATGTTACCACCAATAATCCACCACATACCTCCTACCATATTACCACCAATAATCCACCACAGACTTCCTACCATGTTACCACCAATAATCCACCACTGATCTCCTACCATATTACCACCAATAATCCACCACAGATCTCCTACCATATAACCACCAATAATACACCACAGATCTCCTACCATATTACCACCAATAATCCACCACAGATCTCCTACCATTTTACCACCAATAATCCACCACAGATCTCCTACCATATTACCTCCAATAATCCACCACAGATCTCCTACCATATTACCACCAATAATCCACCACAGATCTCTTACCATATTACCTCCAATAATCCACCACAGATCTCCTACCATATTACAACCCGACCAGAAATTTTTATATATATCATATACTTCACAAGGTTTATACGGATTATGTCTAACCAAGTTCAAGGCCTTTTCAAGGCTTTTTCAAGGCCTAAACTAAATTTTCAAGGTTATTCGTACCTGATAAATCAGCCTGAGAGGGAACAAGAAAACAAAAAAAGAAGCTTGGTGCTTGGTACTTTTCATAAGAGATTTAAGAGCTGACTCGCCCATTTTCTTTAAATCAATGATTTTCTGACAGACACAACATAATGCTTTGGTATAATCACCTTTAAAAGCTTTGACCCAAGATTTAAACAATGGGTCATCCATTTGGTGTTAAAACGGCACTTCCCCATTTTGGTCTGCGCTAGCAGAAGCAGATGACCATCAAACGTAAGCAAATAGTCAGTGGGAGTTATCTCCCCTCCAACACTAAAACCTATACCAAGGCCACTGGGAGAAGACATCACCACAGTACATGTTTCTATTTTGTAAATTTGTTGTTGTTTTTATATAAATGTGAAATAAAAAGTGAAAGAAAAGCAAGACTTTGGATAATTATATACTGAATGGTGAACGTCAAAATTCAAGGACTTTTCAAGGCCAGTGGCCAATTTTCAAGGCCTTTCAAGGCCCCAAGTGAAATTCAAGGCTTTTCAAGGCCAGCAGTGAAATTCAAGGCTTTTCAAGGCCCAGTGCGAACCCTGTTTAAGTAGTACTAGACACAGGCACTTTTGGCCAAGAGAATAACCATCTATATATATATAGATAATATTGATAATCCTGATACAGATTAGGGCAAAGTTTCCCTTTAAGACTATTACCAGATTTCAAAACGATATCATGGTGACCCACATTACCGTACAATTAAATCTGTCACCTCAGGATAAGATGATCTTCAGACAAACGTTTAAGTTTTTCAAAGACTGTTGTCAGAGGTCATAGTGACCTTTATTTATCACTGTGACCTACATATGGTAAAGAATAATTTGCCATAATCAGATAACAAATATATAGCATGTGTACTTGTAACAAGTGCTACTGCATAACCAATATAGACAAATGTACATGTGTCAATATTTACTGTTACACTAAACCAGAAAGAAAGATAAAAGCATTTTATGTCAAATAATTTTGTTTATATATAAAAAAAAAAACAATTTGAAATGATTATGCAAAATATTTATTCCAGTACTATTAAATACAAAGACAGTATAGGTATATAAGACCACTGATGATTCTTGTCTAACTTGATCATCTGGCAGTAACATTGCTAGTGTAAGTTATTATAAATAACCAGTAATAATTATAATGTACATATTTGGACGAACACAATTATCTGGGGCTACTCGACTCAAAAGACATTATTGTGTCACATAGACAATGAATTACAGATTTAGAAGAAAAGACTTTCTAAATACCATAGACATGATGTTTAGAACCTGATCAATGTTTCTCCGAGATTCCCGCACTTCTTGCCTATCGTAAAATAAAGATGTATGACAGAAATACATAATATCTCAGATAAATTCAACAAGACGTATAAAACGACAAAAAAAAAGCACTACGATAAGAAATCTCCATGATCTACATGGTTGACTATAAAAAGTCACGAGATTAGAAATGAACGTAAATTGAAACACATCACGTTAGTGCAGTATACACAGAAACTGCTATCATACCGTTATAAATGCTTTCCATGAATCGCGATAATGATGATAATGCCGATATTTGAACTTTTGTACACAATTAACATTCATCCGACGTATTGCCTTGCCCAACAATTTCTCTTCTCAGTTTCTTTATTTTCATTTCTAACAATGTCTTTTCCATCAATATTTTGTCCTTTTCAAGAAGAAGAACTTCCCGTTCCGTTAAGAATTTGTCTTTTTCTGCCTGTAATGCCGCTAACTGAAGCTGTTTTACCTCTGGGTCGTACAGATCGCCGGACTGCCTAGACCTCAGGTACAGGGGGTTCGCGCCTTTAACTGCACGATTCTACCAAGGAAAAGGGAAATTAGCCAGCACCAAAACAAAACATTTATCTGTAGTTTCTACATGTTCATATAAGGCTTACACTTCAAGATTTCTTCAAGTTGCATTAGAAATATGAGTATTTTTTTAGTCCTGTATATACAAGCCATCAGTAATATACAAGTTTTAAAATTAAACCTCATTTATGTTCAAATGAGGCTTGGAACAGACTTACTTGATTGTATGCTTTTCAGTTGTGAAACTCAAATAATATGACAAATATTTCATTTTTAACCTAAGTATAAACTAGCTGTTACCTCCAGACTCGCAGGCTGAGGATGTATTTCTGCGACGGTGGCCACAGTAGTGTTTCCTCCGTATTCGTGTGGGCGTCTACAACAATATAGGATCATAAATTTGCAAACCATGTAAGTTTTATTCGTTAATACAATAAGTCACAATTTAGAATTCATTAATATTAGGAATCTACAGAACAAGTATTTGTGAAGGGTTTTATTTATTTATGTAGGCCTCAATCCCTAACAAATAAGTAAGAAAATTAATATCAAAATTTAAAAGATATGATGTAAGTTTATTTCCAGTATAGAAGTTTAAGAAATCATCTACAATGGACTCCATTAACAGCGACATTTTCAAATAATTACAATCATGATGTCGTATTACAGCATGGACATATAACTACAATATATAGGTACCACAGTTATAATTCTATATATTCATACATCTGATTACGATTTTCCCAGATGATTATCAGGTCTAGAACTCACGGCTGGTGCTATAACCATATTTTCTGTGAGATTGTTCCAAGTTTTGATGACAAGTAGCTACAGGGTTTGCGTTGAAGCCGTCCTTATATCTTTTTCAAGCAAAGGAACTGAAAAGGACCCCACTTATTTTCAGGATTCCCATTTAAACTATACAGAGGGACCAAATTTATTTAGGAAAGGAACCCATTTGTAAAATACCCAGCGCGGACCCTGAGCTATATAGGGGCAAAGGTTTGTTTACGAGTCTCACTTAACCCATTCATCCCTTCAGACACATTTAAACTCTCCTCATTCAAAGGTTGGAATAGTTCATTATGAAATATCAAGGGTACACGAGGTATTGGTCTGATAGATATTTGTGTAACAGTGTTTGTAGCTGGATGTTACGACACAAGACTGTCTTTCACATCACTTATCTATTTTGATTGTTAGCAGAATAATACTGGTACACAAATTCAAAACTACAACTAACCTTCATAAATGAAATAGTCAAAACCATCATTGTATAGAAGATTGTATGTCACTTCAGTATTTTGTTTTAAAGGTGCCCTGCATAGACAGCAACATTGCCCTTTGATAAAAACATTAGCCCCAAAATGTTATGACCAGGTGATCATACAAGAACTCTTTTCGATAATATTCATCAATGTGTAAACTATAAAGTCAAACTTTGCTCGACAGGACGCATTATACTGACAAAGTGTGAACCAGTTGTTCCATTCCCATAATGTTAGCATCAAGCAGGAAGCAGTAACTATACCGTAAATTAGCCATTGTTTATACATTGTAATTATATATACTAGTGATGATAACAATATCTCACCTGGTGCCATTCTTTACAACACTTGTGGCAGCTGAGACACTACTGGCTCCAGATTGTCCTGTAAAACGGTATGGTAATATTACAATAGTTAACTGGAGAATATGGATTTAGAAACATTTAAATGACAATCTATTGTCACATCCAATACTAGTAAACTCTTTGCGAATGAATATGGAAGCAATCTTTGAAATATTTTCAAACATGAAAAGCTATATGTTGACCAATCGGCCTATAATCAGAAATGGTGAAAAATATATATAATGCATGCAACAAGCTATTTGTAGTAAATAGATGTATGTATGCACATGTGCATGTCGACCAGTATTTAGCGATGAATTTCTCTGATTTTACATCAATATGATAACATGTCGACCAGTATTTAGCAGTGAATTTCTTTGATTTTACATCAATATGATAGCATGTCGACCAGTATTTAGCGGTGAATTTCTTTGATTTTACATCAATATGATAACCAAATCTATCAATACAGAATTTTTATGCATTTTACACATGTACATGTGACCTAAACACAGGATTCTACTGAATCAAATTCAAAAATACTTGCATCATAACCTGTAAGACATATCTGTCGTCATACCCGGTAAGACATATCTGTCATCATACCTGGTAAGACATATCTGTCATCATACCTGGTAAGACATATCTGTCATCATACCTGGTAAGATATCTGTCACCATACCCGGTAAGACATATCTGTCGTCATACCCGGTAAGACATATCTGTCGTCATACCTGGTAAGACATGTCTGACATCATACCTGGTAAGACATATCTGTCATCATACCTGGTAAGACATATCTGTCATCATACCTGGTAAGATATCTGTCACCATACCTGGTAAGATATCTGTCACCATACCCGGTAAGACATATCTGTCGTCATACCTGGTAAGACATGTCTGACATCATACCTGGTAAGACATGTCTGACATCATACCTGGTAAGACATATCTGTCACCATACCTGGTAAGATATCTGTCACCATACCCGGTAAGACATATCTGTCGTCATACCTGGTAAGACATGTCTGACATCATACCTGGTAAGACATGTCTGACATCATACCTGGTAAGACATATCTGTCATCATACCTGGTAAGACATATCTGTCATCATACCTGGTAAGACATATCTGTCATCATACCCGGTAAGACATATCTGTCATCATACCTGGTAAGACATATCTGTCATTATACCTGGTAAGTCATCTGTCATCATACCTGGTAAGACATATCTGTCATCATACCTGGTAAGATATCTGTCACCATACCCGGTAAGACATATCTGTCGTCATACCTGGTAAGATATCTGTCACCATATCCGGTAAGACATATCTGTCGTCATACCTGGTAAGTCATCTGTCATCATACCTGGCAAGATATCTGTCACCATACCCGGTAAGACATATCTGTCGTCATACCTGGTAAGACATATCTGTCATCATACCTGGTAAGACATATCTGTCATCATACCTGGTAAGACACATCTGTCATCATACCTGGTAAGACATATTTGTCACAATACCTGGTAAGACATATCTGTCATTATACCTGGTAAGACATATCTGTCATCATACCTGGTAAGACATATCTGTCATCATACCTGGTAAGATATCTGTCATCATACCTGGTAAGACATATCTGTCGTCATACCTGGTAAGACAAATCTGTCATCATACCTGGTAAGACAGATCTGTCATCATACCTGGTAAGACATATCTGTCACCATACCTGGTAAGACATATCTGTCATCATACCTAGTAAGACATATCTGTCATTATACCTGGTAAGTCATCTGTCATCATACCTGGTAAGACATATCTGTCATCATACCTGGTAAGACATATCTGTCGTCATACCTGGTAAGACAAATCTGTCATCATACCTGGTAAGACAGATCTGTCATCATACCTGGTAAGACATATCTGTCACCATACCTGGTAAGACATATCTGTCATCATACCTAGTAAGACATATCTGTCATTATACCTGGTAAGTCATCTGTCATCATACCTGGTAAGACATATCTGTCATCATACCTGGTAAGACATATCTGTCATCATACCTGGTAAGACATATCTGTCATCATACCTGGTAAGACATATCCGTCATCATACCTGGTAAAACATATGTCATCATACCCGGTAAGACATATCTGTCATCATACCTGGTAAGACATATCTGTCATCATACCTGGTAAGACATATCTGTCGTCATACCTGGTAAGACAAATCTGTCATCATACCTGGTAAGACAGATCTGTCATCATACCTGGTAAGACATATCTGTCATCATACCTGGTAAGACATATCTGCCATCATACCTGGTAAGACATATCTGTCATCATACCTGGTAAGACATATCTGCCATCATACCTGGTAAGACTTATCTGCCATCATACCTGGTAAGACACATTTGTCATCATACCTGGTAAGACATATCTGTTATCATACCTGCCATGTAAGACATATCTGTTATCATACCTGCCATGTAAGACATATCTGTCATCATACCCGGTAAGACATATCTGTCATCATACCCGGTAAGACATATCTGTCATCATACCTGGTAAGACATATCTGTCATCATACCTGGTAAGACATATCTGTAATCATACCTGGTAAGACATATCTGTAATCATACCTGGTAAGACATATCTGTCATCATACCTGGTAAGTCATCTGTCATCATACCTGGTAAGACATATCTGTCATCATACCTGGTAAGACATATCTGTCATCATACCTGGTAAGACATATCTGTCATCATACCTGGTAAGACATATCTGTCATCATACCCTGTAAGACATATCTGTCATCATACCTGGTAAGACATATCTGTCATCATACCTGGTAAGACATATCTGTCATCATACCTGGTAAGACATATCTGTCATTATACCTGGTAAGACATGTCTGAGATCATACTTGGTAAGACATATCTGTTATCATACCTGGTAAGACATATCTGTCATCATACCTGGTAAGACATATCTGTCATCATACCCTGTAAGACATATCCGTCATCATACCTGGTAAGACACATCTGTCATCATACCTGGTAACACACATCTGTCATCATACCCGGTAAGACATATCTGTCGTCATACCTGGTAAGACATGTCTGAGATCATACTTGGTAAGACATATCTGTTATCATACCTGGTAAGACATAACTGTCATCATACCTGGTAAGACATATCTATCACCATACCTGGTAAGACATATCTGTCGTCATACCTGGTAAGACATGTCTGTCATCATACCTGGTAAGACATATCTGTCATCATACCTGGTAAGACATATCTGTCGTCATACCTGGTAAGACATATCTGTCATCATACCTGGTAAGACATGTCTGTCATCATACCCCGTAAGACATATCTGTCATCATACCCCGTAAGACATATCTGTCACCATACCTGGTAAGACATATCTGCCATCATACCTGGTAAGACATATCTGTCATCATACCTGGTAAGACATATCTGTCATCATAGCTGGTAAGACATATCTGTCACCATACCCGGTAAGACATATCTGTCATCATACCTGGTAAGACATATCTGTCGTCACACCTGGTAAGACATATCTGTCATCATACCTGGTAAGACATATCTGTCATCATACCTGGTAAGACATATGTCATCATACCTGGTAAGACATATCTGTCATCATACCTGGTAAGACATATTTGTCACAATACCTGGTAAGACATATCTGTCATCATACCTTGTAAGACACATCTGTCATCATACCTGGTAAGACATATATGTCACCATATCCGGTAAGACATATCTGTTATCATATCTGCCTGGTAAGACATATCTGTCATCATACCCGGTAAGACATATCTGTCGTCACACCTGGTAAGACATATCTGTCATCATACCTGGTAAGACATATCTGTCATCATACCTGGTAAGACATATCTGTCACCATACCCGGTAAGACATATCTGTCATCATACCTGGTAAGATATCTGTCACCATACCCGGTAAGACATATCTGTCATCATACCTGGTAAGACATATCTGTCACCGTACCTGGTAAGACATATCTGTCATCATACCTGGTAAGACATAACTGTCACCATACCTGGTAAGACATATCTGTCATTATACCTTGTAAGACATATCTGTCATCATACCTGGTAAGACATATCTGTCATCATACCTGGTAAGACACATCTGTCATCATACCTGGTAAGATATTTGTCACCATACCTGGTAAGATATCTGTCACCATACCTGATAAGACATATCTGTCATCATACCCCGTAAGACAAATCTGTCATCATACCCCGTAAGACATATCTGTGATCATACCTGGTAAGACATATCTGTCATCATACCTGGTAAGACATATCTGTCATCATACCCGGTAAGACATATCTGTCATCATACCCGGTAAGACATATCTGTCATCATACCTGGTAAGACACATCTGTCATCATACCTGGTAAGATATCTGTCACCATACCTGGTAAGATATCTGTCACCATACCTGATAAGACATATCTGTCATCATACCTGGTAAGACAAATCTGTCATCATACCCCGTAAGACAAATCTGTCATCATACCCATAAGACATATCTGTGATCTTACCTGGTAAGACATATCTGTCACCATACCCGGTAAGACATGTCTGACATCATACCTGGTAAGACAAATCTGTCATCATACCCCGTAAGACAAATCTGTCATCATACCCTGTAAGACATATCTGTGATCATACCTGGTAAGACATATCTGTCACAATACCTGGTAAGACATGTCTGACATCATACCTGGTAAGACAAATCTGTCATCATACCTGGTAAGACATATCTGTCATCACACCTGGTAAGACATAACTGTCATCATACCCCGTAAGACAAATCTGTCATCATACCCGGTAAGACAAATCTGTCATCATACCCTGTAAGACAAATCTGTCATCATACCCCGTAAGACATATCTGTGATCTTACCTGGTAAGACATATCTGTCACCATACCCGGTAAGACATGTCTGACATCATACCTGGTAAGACAAATCTGTCATCATACCCCGTAAGACAAATCTGTCATCATACCCCGTAAGACATATCTGTCACCATACCTGGTAAGACATATCTGCCATCATACCTGGTAAGACATATCTGTCATCATACCTGGTAAGACATATCTGTCATCATAGCTGGTAAGACATATCTGTCACCATACCCGGTAAGACATATCTGTCATCATACCTGGTAAGACATATCTGTCGTCACACCTGGTAAGACATATCTGTCATCATACCTGGTAAGACATATCTGTCATCATACCTGGTAAGACATATCTGTCATCATACCTGGTAAGACATATCTGTCATCATACCTGGTAAGACATATTTGTCACAATACCTGGTAAGACATATCTGTCATCATACCTGGTAAGACACATCTGTCATCATACCTGGTAAGACATATATGTCACCATATCCGGTAAGACATATCTGTTATCATATCTGCCTGGTAAGACATATCTGTCATCATACCCGGTAAGACATATCTGTCGTCACACCTGGTAAGACATATCTGTCATCATACCTGGTAAGACATATCTGTCATCATACCTGGTAAGACATATCTGTCACCATACCCGGTAAGACATATCTTTCATCATACCTGGTAAGATATCTGTCACCATACCCGGTAAGACATATCTGTCATCATACCTGGTAAGACATATCTGTCACCATACCTGGTAAGACATATCTGTCATCATACCTGGTAAGACATAACTGTCACCATACCTGGTAAGACATATCTGTCATTATACCTTGTAAGACATATCTGTCATCATACCTGGTAAGACATATCTGTCATCATACCTGGTAAGACACATCTGTCATCATACCTGGTAAGATATTTGTCACCATACCTGGTAAGATATCTGTCACCATACCTGATAAGACATATCTGTCATCATACCCCGTAAGACAAATCTGTCATCATACCCCGTAAGACATATCTGTGATCATACCTGGTAAGACATATCTGTCATCATACCTGGTAAGACATATCTGTCATCATACCCGGTAAGACATATCTGTCATCATACCCGGTAAGACATATCTGTCATCATACCTGGTAAGACACATCTGTCATCATACCTGGTAAGATATCTGTCACCATACCTGGTAAGATATCTGTCACCATACCTGATAAGACATATCTGTCATCATACCTGGTAAGACAAATCTGTCATCATACCCCGTAAGACAAATCTGTCATCATACCCATAAGACATATCTGTGATCTTACCTGGTAAGACATATCTGTCACCATACCCGGTAAGACATGTCTGACATCATACCTGGTAAGACAAATCTGTCATCATACCCCGTAAGACAAATCTGTCATCATACCCTGTAAGACATATCTGTGATCATACCTGGTAAGACATATCTGTCACAATACCTGGTAAGACATGTCTGACATCATACCTGGTAAGACAAATCTGTCATCATACCTGGTAAGACATATCTGTCATCACACCTGGTAAGACATAACTGTCATCATACCCCGTAAGACAAATCTGTCATCATACCCGGTAAGACAAATCTGTCATCATACCCTGTAAGACAAATCTGTCATCATACCCCGTAAGACATATCTGTGATCTTACCTGGTAAGACATATCTGTCACCATACCCGGTAAGACATGTCTGACATAATACCTGGTAAGACAAATCTGTCATCATACCCCGTAAGACAAATCTGTCATCATACCCCGTAAGACATATCTGTGATCATACCTGGTAAGACATATCTGTCACAATACCTGGTAAGACATGTCTGACATCATACCTGGTAAGACAAATCTGTCATCATACCTGGTAAGACATATCTGTCACAATACCTGGTAAGACATATCTGTCATCACACCTGGTAAGACATAACTGTCGCCATACCTGGTTAGACAAATCTGTCATCATACCCGGTAAGACACATCTGTCATCATACCTGGTAAGACATAACTGTCGCCATACCTGGTAAGACAAATCTGTCATCATACCCGGTAAGACAAATCTGTCATCATACCCTGTAAGACAAATCTGTCATCATACCCCGTAAGACATATCTGTGATCTTACCTGGTAAGACATATCTGTCACCATACCCGGTAAAACATGTCTGACATCATACCTGGTAAGACAAATCTGTCATCATACCCCGTAAGACAAATCTGTGATCATACCTGGTAAGACATATCTGTCACAATACCTGGTAAGACATGTCTGACATCATACCTGGTAAGACAAATCTGTCATCATACCTGGTAAGACATATCTGTCACAATACCTGGTAAGACATATCTGTCATCACACCTGGTAAGACATAACTGTCGCCATACCTGGTAAGACAAATCTGTCATCATACCCGGTAAGACACATCTGTCATCATACCTGGTAAGACATAACTGTCGCCATACCTGGTAAGACAAATCTGTCATCATACCCTGTAAGACAAATCTGTCATCATACCCTGTAAGACAAATCTGTCATCATACCCGGTAAGACAAATCTGTCATCATACCCGGTAAGACATATCTGTCATCATACCTGGTAAGACATATCTGTCATCATACCTGGTAAGACAAATCTGTCATCATACCCGGTAAGACATATCTGTCATCATACCCTGTAAGACAAATCTGTCATCATACCTGGTAAGACAAATCTGTCATCATACCCGGTAAGACAAATCTGTCATCATACCCGGTAAGACAAATCTGTCATCATACCCTGTAAGACAAATCTGTCATCATACCCGGTAAGACATAACTGTCATCATACCCGGTAAGACAAATCTGTCATCATACCCGGTAAGACATAACTGTCATCATACCTGGTAAGACATATCTGTCGTCACACCTGGTAAGACATATCTGTCATCATACCTGGTAAGACATATCTGTCATCATACCTGGTAAGACATATCTGTCATCATACCTGGTAAGACATATCTGTCATCATACCTGGTAAGACATATTTGTCACAATACCTGGTAAGACATATCTGTCATCATACCTGGTAAGACACATCTGTCATCATACCTGGTAAGACATATATGTCACCATATCCGGTAAGACATATCTGTTATCATATCTGCCTGGTAAGACATATCTGTCATTATACCCGGTAAGACATATCTGTCGTCACACCTGGTAAGACATATCTGTCATCATACCTGGTAAGACATATCTGTCATCATACCTGGTAAGACATATCTGTCACCATACCCGGTAAGACATATCTGTCATCATACCTGGTAAGATATCTGTCACCATACCCGGTAAGACATATCTGTCATCATACCTGGTAAGACATATCTGTCACCATACCTGGTAAGACATATCTGTCATCATACCTGGTAAGACATAACTGTCACCATACCTGGTAAGACATATCTGTCATTATACCTTGTAAGACATATCTGTCATCATACCTGGTAAGACATATCTGTCATCATACCTGGTAAGACACATCTGTCATCATACCTGGTAAGATATTTGTCACCATACCTGGTAAGATATCTGTCACCATACCTGATAAGACATATCTGTCATCATACCCCGTAAGACAAATCTGTCATCATACCCCGTAAGACATATCTGTGATCATACCTGGTAAGACATATCTGTCATCATACCTGGTAAGACATATCTGTCATCATACCCGGTAAGACATATCTGTCATCATACCCGGTAAGACATATCTGTCATCATACCTGGTAAGACACATCTGTCATCATACCTGGTAAGATATCTGTCACCATACCTGGTAAGATATCTGTCACCATACCTGATAAGACATATCTGTCATCATACCTGGTAAGACAAATCTGTCATCATACCCCGTAAGACAAATCTGTCATCATACCCATAAGACATATCTGTGATCTTACCTGGTAAGACATATCTGTCACCATACCCGGTAAGACATGTCTGACATCATACCTGGTAAGACAAATCTGTCATCATACCCCGTAAGACAAATCTGTCATCATACCCTGTAAGACATATCTGTGATCATACCTGGTAAGACATATCTGTCACAATACCTGGTAAGACATGTCTGACATCATACCTGGTAAGACAAATCTGTCATCATACCTGGTAAGACATATCTGTCATCACACCTGGTAAGACATAACTGTCATCATACCCCGTAAGACAAATCTGTCATCATACCCGGTAAGACAAATCTGTCATCATACCCTGTAAGACAAATCTGTCATCATACCCCGTAAGACATATCTGTGATCTTACCTGGTAAGACATATCTGTCACCATACCCGGTAAGACATGTCTGACATCATACCTGGTAAGACAAATCTGTCATCATACCCCGTAAGACAAATCTGTCATCATACCCCGTAAGACATATCTGTGATCATACCTGGTAAGACATATCTGTCACAATACCTGGTAAGACATGTCTGACATCATACCTGGTAAGACAAATCTGTCATCATACCTGGTAAGACATATCTGTCACAATACCTGGTAAGACATATCTGTCATCACACCTGGTAAGACATAACTGTCGCCATACCTGGTTAGACAAATCTGTCATCATACCCGGTAAGACACATCTGTCATCATACCTGGTAAGACATAACTGTCGCCATACCTGGTAAGACAAATCTGTCATCATACCCGGTAAGACAAATCTGTCATCATACCCTGTAAGACAAATCTGTCATCATACCCCGTAAGACATATCTGTGATCTTACCTGGTAAGACATATCTGTCACCATACCCGGTAAGACATGTCTGACATCATACCTGGTAAGACAAATCTGTCATCATACCCCGTAAGACAAATCTGTCATCATACCCCGTAAGACATATCTGTGATCATACCTGGTAAGACATATCTGTCACAATACCTGGTAAGACATGTCTGACATCATACCTGGTAAGACAAATCTGTCATCATACCTGGTAAGACATATCTGTCACAATACCTGGTAAGACATATCTGTCATCACACCTGGTAAGACATAACTGTCGCCATACCTGGTAAGACAAATCTGTCATCATACCCGGTAAGACACATCTGTCATCATACCTGGTAAGACATAACTGTCGCCATACCTGGTAAGACAAATCTGTCATCATACCCTGTAAGACAAATCTGTCATCATACCCTGTAAGACAAATCTGTCATCATACCCGGTAATACAAATCTGTCATCATACCCGGTAAGACATATCTGTCATCATACCCGGTAAGACATATCTGTCATCATACCTGGTAAGACATATCTGTCATCATACCTGGTAAGACAAATCTGTCATCATACCCGGTAAGACATATCTGTCATCATACCCTGTAAGACAAATCTGTCATCATACCTGGTAAGACAAATCTGTCATCATACCCGGTAAGACAAATCTGTCATCATACCCGGTAAGACAAATCTGTCATCATACCCGGTAAGACAAATCTGTCATCATACCCGGTAAGACATAACTGTCATCATACCCGGTAAGACATAACTGTCATCATACCCGGTAAGACACATCTGTAATATCTATCTATAAACAGCTCATTGACATTTAGAGTCATTCTTGCCATCTTTTTACAATTTGCATGTAGTTTTACTACAAGAATTTGCGAAGACCAACTTTAAATCTTGTGACAGGCAAATTCTATTATGCTGACAAAATAAAAACACAAGAATTACGCGTAATTATATGTGTTGCCTTTCCCGCTTTGACACAATATACCAAATTTGAGTGAAATCGGACAATATGTGAATTCTGACCAATCAGAGGACAATAAATAGCCGCCATTTCGCTGCATCATGAAACAAAAATTGCGATAGTGTTGGTAGAGTCATAATTCACCTATATACCAAATCTGATTGAAATCGGACAATGTTGAAATTTTGACCAGTCAGTGGCAAAGAAATGAATCATGAAACGGAAATTGCGATAGTTTTCTTAGAGTCCTAATACACCTACATACCAAGTTTGAGTGAAATTGGACAATATCAAAATTTCGACCAATCAGAGGCCATGAAATAATGGTCAATTTGCAGAATCATGCAACCAAAGTTGCAATTGTGTTCGTAGAGTCATAATACACCTATATACCAAATGAGTGAAATCGGACAATATCTAAATTTTGACCAATCAGTGGCAAGGAAATGGCGTCCATTTTGCTGAATCATGAAACAGAAGTTGCGATAGTGTTCGTAGAGTCATAATTCACCTACATATCAATTTTGAGTGAATTTGGACAATATCTAAATTTCGACCAATCATGGCCAAGGAAATGGTGGCCATTTTGTTGAATCATGAAACGGAAGGTGCGATAGTGTTTGTTGAGTCATAATACACCTACATACCAAGTTTGGTTGCTGTAGCTTTTATACTTAGTCAGAAACAGCCTAATACCCCCGGTATGCAAGAGCTAAACGCAAAACTTTAACGTTGTAATTCCAGAAATTTGAGATTTTTACCCCAAAAAAGCAGAAATCCTTGAATTTTTTTAGCCCAGTAGGCTCTACTACCCATGCTTCTTCTATGATTGAGGTTTGGTTGATGTAACTTTGTCAGAAACAGAGCTAAACGCAAAACTTTAACATTGTTGACGCTGCCATCATCGTCGCCGTCGGAAAAGTAACCCTTGTGCCGCATTTCCGACATCCGTCGGAGGCGACACAAAAACCAAGAGTGCAGAATACATTAGAATGTTTCTTTATCCAATATGCAAACCAGGAATTATCCTTATCAAAACAACCTCTACATGTACCATCCAACTCCAACCACAATAATCACTTTTAAAAAAGTAATCAAGTCTGAAATCCTAGGTAACTTGTGATAACTGAGAGCCTAAAAATTCTGGGCTTTTCAATCAATTTTTTTTGGACAATGCCATATTTTTAGATAAATCATTCCACCATGAAATTTGGAATGAAGTGTATTTAAACCAATAAGGTGTGATGTATTATCATTCTGACTCATATCTCATCAGAACAATAAGAAAAGCAAGACATTGTTGCTTCAAGTAAAAATCATGAGAACTCCAATGAGTCCATATTCAACCAAAATACAAAATTAATTTTATCTATAAGATATTCTTTGTAGTGTTTACAATTTTCATCTTCTTTCTTTAAACTCTTAAAAGTTTATTTACAAGACAGTATTCAAAAAAGAAAATTTGAGATAGGGTTGTTTTTCGGCTTAAATACTTGTCCATGCACATGTGCTACAAACAAAAATACATTGTGTCATTTGTACTATATTCCATATGACATTTAGAAAATGAGCCCTCCTCCATATTTATGCGTTATTTTGATACAAGTGTATCTAACAGTTATTTTGTTTACTAGTCTACTTGATGACAGAAAGATGTCATAATATTGCTTAAATTATTAAAACAGAAACTCATCATTACCTAGGACAGCTCCTGATACAACGGTACACCAATTACGCCCGTCTTCATGCTTCCCCAGCTACGGTAAAACTGTCCGATATTGTCTTTCAGTTAGAAGTCCACTACCACCCACGTCTCCTTTTTTAGAAAATCTAACCTCAGAACGTTCACCGATCCTGCTAAACTTCCTCTATTTTCCCTGACACACAGACTATACAATAAATTTTGTTTCCTACTCCAATGCATTTGTCTTCGTTATATTTTGCTTCAACTCTCACTTGTTTGGTTGATGGTGATTCCCAATAAGTTGTTTTTTTCCAAATCATTAAGATGGCCAAAATATAACAGCAGAAGGCTGAATACAGTAAAACTTTTATAAATCAAATCGATGTTTGAATTTCTCGATCAGTTGCGCTTACGACAAAACCCGCTTTTTAAAAACTTCCAAAAGTGATATGACAAAAGAATGATTGACTGCATGTACAGGAATCTGCCCCAAACTGTTTATAAAGTTCATGAATAGCAAAGTAATGGAACATATGTTTGTGAATGTTTACATATAAAGCTTGACTTTACCTTATAGCCTTAGATACTTCAGATATGTCAACCAACAGTTTAATTGTTTTGACTTTTAGAATAGAAAAATGCACAATAACACCAAGAAATTACCTGGAATTTATCAAACTTACAACATAGTCACCGTTTAAAAAAAATTAACATGCCCTGAGCGAAAGTGACTGTATGAGTTATCTCCCTTCAGTAAGCCAGCTTTGTAAATGATTTGATGGTTAATTACTGGTATATCACCTCAACACGCAATAATCTGTACTTTATTAATAGTTTCATCAGATGCTGTGGTAAGTTTTGTAGGCTTATTATCACAATGTGAAGCCCCAAGTGACTAAGACCAATGGGATTAGAGTATCTTTTCATCACTAGTACTGCTTCATGATAGCTGTACCACATGTATAACCGTCTACAAGACTTTCAAGCTTTTGTTTGCATGATGACTTTATGTTTGTTTCTAAACATGTACCACTAATATTGATACTGTGTTGCACATATGCATATATACATGTATTTTACGAGCACAGAATGTACAAATATATCAAATGATGATCATAGATATAAACCTTTACATTTAATCACACAATACCATAATCATAATCAAATCCTGTTAGGATGCTCATTTCCTTCATTGTGCCCAGTTTCCACAGCGTCCCTGAAAATTCTACCTTAACGGCACTAACTCAGCTTTGGTGAATACTGTTGGGGCCAGATGTCGAGATTGGAGATACACACCACTAACTCAGCTTGGGTGAATACTGTTGGGGCCAGATGTTGAGATTGGAGATACACACCACTAACTCAGCTTGGGTGAATGCTGTTGGGGCCAGATGTTGAGATTGGAGATACACACCACTAACTCAGCTTGGGTGAATGCTGTTGGGGCCAGATGTTGAGATTGGAGATACACACCACTAACTCAGCTTTGGTGAATACTGTTGGGGCCAGATGTTGAGATTGGAGATACACACCACTAACTCAGCTTGGGTGAATGCTGTTGGGGCCAGATGTTGAGATTGGAGATACACACCACTAACTCAGCTTGGGTGAATACTGTTGGGGCCAGATGTTGAGATTGGAGATACACACCACTAACTCAGCTTGGGTGAATACTGTTGGGGCCCGATGTCGACATTGGAGATAAATTAGTTGGGCTGTTTCAGTCATTAACACGTTGGGAAGTAAATGTGTGTTTTGTTAGGAGGAAATCGCCGGAACGTTTGTAAGTTAAAAGTCTAAATAAACACTAGAATTGTACTCACCATTCTCACCAACATGATCAGCCGGCATTTCAGATTCTGTAAATAACATTGAAAATTAAGATCGCTCTGGTTCAATCTGATTAAAATGCAGGTCTTATTCTCACACAAGGATCTGACAACATCTAATATAAGGTCATGTTCTGGTGACCTTTTGCATAATAAGCCAATCAAATTTCCGCTTGCAGAATTTGCAATGTGAATGTTTGTGGCCAAAAATGCTTGCATAATTCTGCCTGCATTAAGTTATTTCGTCACAACAAGCTAATATGCATATTGTGACAAAATGACTTGCTGCAGATGACAATGTCAAATATTATTAATTCAACAATTCTACCGGAGTATGAAGTAAAGAGGCGACAAAGGTCACGAGAACATGACCACTTATGGGATGTTGTCAGATCCTTGTGTAACGGAGTGAGAGTAAGGATCTGCATTTTAATTTGATAGGCTCTGGATACATTCATTATACAAGAGTTCTCACACGTAAAGCTAATAATGTCTAAAAGGATTGAGGATAGCACATAAAATTCCGACATTCAAAAAGATTATTTATCTAATCAGGTGTTCACAAGCTTTTAAGGCAGTGTAACATATCTTAGACATATGGTGCCCTACATGATTTTGTCGGCATGTCACTCGTGCCGTTAATAGGGATATTAATATGATTTCCAGCATTTTATATCCTGCTATATTGTGCCAGAGAGCCTCAAAAAGTATTTATATTTTAATAAATGTAATACAAATAGTTCGTTTGCATTTTTTTTTAATAATACTTAATTGAAATACATTGTTTTTGACAGATTCATTTTCTGCCATGCACACAAAATTTTGGATTTACATTCTCCAATAATTTTCAGAAATTAGTTTGAGAAAATTGATAACTGAATTTATAAACATTCTCTGTTAAAATGAGCAGGAAAGCTCAAAACAGCTCTGGTAAAACTACACTGTGGTATACTGTTTCACCAAAAGAACTACAGTTTTTAGCAGTGTTGCGGGATCTGTGGCTTTGACTTTACAAACTATTTCAATGTTAACACGACATACCTGGCACTATTTTGATATTAAAGAACTTTTCCAGGGCCTCCTTTGCAGCCTCGATCTTAGCCAGCCTCTTGCTCTTGGCCGTGCCCTCAAAAGTCTCGCCATTCACCTCCACAGACATTGTGTAGGTCTTGTCTTGTTCTTTCACTCCTTCCGCAGACTCTCGGACCAGATCATACTGCAGAGAGCAAAACAGTGTGTAAATTAAATATCATAACTCAATAACCGCTGACTCTCAGACCAGTTCATACTGCAGACAGCAAAACACAAAACAGTGTGTGACTGAAATATCATAACTCCATAACCGCAGACTCTCAGACCAGTTCATACTGCAGAGAGCAAAACAGTGTGTAACTCTGTTGACTTACACTTTTGTCAGGTTTTTTTCTGAAAACAAACTGGCTGCACATGTGTTAAAATGGCATGCATCCACAAATACTGTGGATATATGCAAGTACCAGTTACATCCCTTATCCTATGTAACTATTCAAACTGATCAATGCTAAAAATCATTTAATGTTCAGAAAAAATTTAAATTTTCAACCAGTGAATTTACTTAACTATTCCTATTTTTTAAGCTCTGATGATTTCATCTGAAAGAACAGCCCAAAGAAGCCATTTAAGTGTTGTTTTTCCTTTGGGGATACATACAAAAATATCATTTATGCTTTCAATTCTGAGCATGCGTAATCTCCCCCACGAAAATTTTAAGAAGTTGGCAAGTATGCACTGGCTCTGTACCTTGTTACTAGACATTCACCAGCGTCTGAGACTACTTACCTTCAGTTCCTTCTTACACTCGTTGAGGAGCATGACTTGGTTTTTACAGGAGAACACTGGCCCTGTACCTTGTTACTAGATATTCACCAGCATCTGAGACTACTTACCTTCAGTTCCTTCTTACACTCGTTGAGGAGCATGACTGGGTTTTTACAGGAGAACACTGGCCCTGTACCTTGTTACTAGACATTCACCAGCGTCTGAGACTATGTACCTTCAGTTCCTTCTTACACTCGTTGAAGAGCATGACTGGGTTTTTACAGGAGAACACTGGCCCTGTACCTTGTTAATAGACATTCACCAGGGTCTGAGACTACGTACCTTCAGTTCCTTCTTACACTCGTTGAGGAGCATGACTGGGTTTTAACAGGAGAACACTGGCTCTGTACCTTGTTACTAGACATTCACCAGCGTCTGAGACTACGTACCTTCAGTTCCTTCTTACACTCGTTGAGGAGCATGACTGGGTTTTTACAGGAGAACACTGGCTCTGTACCTTGTTACTAGACATTCACCAGCGTCTGAGACTACGTACCTTCAGTTCCTTCTTACACTCGTTGAGGAGCATGACTGGGTTTTTACAGGAGAACACTGGCTCTGTACCTTGTTACTAGACATTCACCAGGGTCTGAGACTACGTACCTTCAGTTCCTTCTTACACTCGTTGAGGAGCATGACTGGGTTTTTACAGGAGAACACTGGCTCTGTACCTTGTTACTAGACATTCACCAGCGTCTGAGACTACATACCTTCAGTTCCTTCTTACACTCGTTGAGGAGCATGACTGGGTTTTTACAGGAGAACACTGGATCTGTACCTTGTTACTAGACATTCACCGGTGTCTAAGACTACGTACCTTCAGTTCCTTCTTACACTCGGTGAGGAGCATGACTGGGTTTTTACAGGAGTACACTGGCTCTGTACCTTGTTACTAGACATTCACCAGCGTCTGAGACTACGTACCTTCAGTTCCTTCTTACACTCGGTGAGGAGCATGACTGGGTTTTTACAGGAGTACACTGGCTCTGTACCTTGTTACTAGACATTCACCAGGGTGTGGACTACGTACCTTCAGTTCCTTCTTACACTCGTTGAAGAGAATGACTGGGTTTTTACAGGAGAACACTGGCTCTGTACCTTGTTACTAGACATTCACCAGGGTCTGAGACTACGTACCTTCAGTTCCTTCTTACACTCGTTGAGGAGCATGACTGGGTTTTTACAGGAGAACACTGGCTCTGTACCTTGTTACTAGACATTCACCAGCGTCTGAGACTACATACCTTCAGTTCCTTCTTACACTCGTTGAGGAGCATGACTGGGTTTTTACAGGAGAACACTGGATCTGTACCTTGTTACTAGACATTCACCGGTGTCTAAGACTACGTACCTTCAGTTCCTTCTTACACTCGGTGAGGAGCATGACTGGGTTTTTACAGGAGTACACTGGCTCTGTACCTTGTTACTAGACATTCACCAGCGTCTGAGACTACGTACCTTCAGTTCCTTCTTACACTCGGTGAGGAGCATGACTGGGTTTTTACAGGAGTACACTGGCTCTGTACCTTGTTACTAGACATTCACCAGGGTGTGGACTACGTACCTTCAGTTCCTTCTTACACTCGTTGAAGAGAATGACTGGGTTTTTACAGGAGAACACTGGCTCTGTACCTTGTTACTAGACATTCACCAGCGTCTGAGACTACGTACCTTCAGTTCCTTCTTACACTCGGTGAGGAGCATGACTGGGTTTTTACAGGAGTACACTGGCTCTGTACCTTGTTACTAGACATTCACCAGGGTGTGGACTACTTACCTTCAGTTCCTTCTTACACTCGTTGAGGAGCATGACTGGGTTTTTACAGGAGAACATTGGCTCTGTACCTTGTTACTAGACATTCACCAGGGTCTGAGACTACGTACCTTCAGTTCCTTCTTACACTCGTTGAGGAGCATGACTGGGTTTTTTACAGGAGAACACTGGCTCTGTACCTTGTTACTAGATGTTCACCAGGGTCTGAGACTACGTACCTTCAGTTCCTTCTTACACTCGTTGAGGAGCATGACTGGGTTTTTACAGGAGAACACTGGCTCTGTACCTTGTTACTAGACATTCACCAGCGTCTGAGACTACATACCTTCAGTTCCTTCTTACACTCGTTGAGGAGCATGACTGGGTTTTTACAGGAGAACACTGGCTCTGTACCTTGTTACTAGACATTCACCAGGGTCTGAGACTACGTACCTTCAGTTCCTTCTTACACTCGTTGCGGAGCATGACTGGGTTTTTACAGGAGAACACTGGATCTGTACCTTGTTACTAGACATTCACCAGCATCTGAGACTACGTACCTTCAGTTCCTTCTTACACTCGTTGAGGAGCATGACTGGGTTTTTACAGGAGAACACTGGCCCTGTACCTTGTTACTAGACATTCACAGTGTCTGAGACTACATACCTTCAGTTCCTTCTTACACTCGTTGAGGAGCATGACTGGGTTTTTACAGGAGAACACTGGCCCTGTACCTTGTTACTAGACATTCACAGTGTCTGAGACTACATACCTTCAGTTCCTTCTTACACTCGTTGAGGAGCATGACTGGGTTTTTACAGGAGTACACTGGCCCTGACGAGTCTTGGTTGCCTTCGGTTGAGCTGAGGATCTCCATTGGTGTGGTGCTTTTCCTTTTCCTCCTCTTTTTGCCCGTCCCTTCTCCTGGTGTCGCAGCTTCATTGTTGGTAGGTGTCTCACTCGCAGCTGATAAGTTACGTTAAAATGCTTGTAATTTAACCAAGTACCATAAGCATACCCAAAATGTGCCCATGTCCCCATAAGCACCTCCCACCCCTTTTGAAGACGTTTAAATGTCACACTCCATACTTGGTGATGCCCATATTTGACTCACTTGTTAATCACTGAAGAATCTTTTTAAGCCTGTTCAACAGGAGATATTCTCCATAAAAAACTTAAGCATTTTTTTAAGTGATTTTACACATAAAATGGTCCCAATAAGCGCCTCCTTGATAGAAACATCAACTTTAATTACAGAGAAATACACTTGAGATTTTTTTCAGGTACAATTGTATGCACCTGCATTAAAGAAATGTCTAAGAGTGACATACGTCCAAGAAATCAAGGCTCAACTTTAAGCTGAGTATTGCTAAATGACCATCAAAATCATTTTGGGCCTACCACACAACAGAAAAATATGTACCAGCAAACATAAAGTTCAAATCAAAGAAGCTCATTAAAATTTTTCCAATTCCATGACAATACTGACCTGGTACAAAGAGGATGTTGAACATCTTAAGAAGGGCGTATTTGGCAGCCTCCAATTTTGCTAGCTTTTTGTTTGGAGCAGTACCCTCAAACTTTTCCCCGCTCACTTCCACACTCATTGTGTAGTATTTGTTACTGCCTTCTACCGATTCCCTCACAAACTCGTATACTAATCCCTTCTGGAGCTCATTCAGGTTCTGTACCGGGTTCTTAGTCGACAATGTTGGCTTGCCATTGTTTGGATCTGTAACTGCCTCACCTTGGTCTACTTGTCCTTGACCTGGTTTTTTGTCTTCCTCCATGGCAGGAGGACATTCCTCTGTCGCTTGTGACAGACAGTTCAGGTTCTCCGCTACAACACAATTAAGGATACAGGATTACAAGGTGACACCGTCAACGTTCAACTCCAATAATCTAGGTTTCTAATGAAGAAGTGACATCAGTTAAACATTATGTATTTAGGTCAACTACAGTTCATTTGTCACGCAACAGGAGGCATTGTGACCGAGTCACTGTTTTTCCAAAACTACATACAGTAAAACCCCACTTACTCGAACCTGGTTTACTCGAATATTGCTCATTCCTTAAACAGTTTGTTTGGTCCTGACCGAGTTCGAACATGATTCAACCAACCTCGGATTACTTGAATACCATGTATTTCTCAAACTATTGATCAGGTCCTCACACGTTCGAGTAATTTTGGGGGTTTTACTGTACCCACATCCAAAAGTGACTACATTGACATATCATAAATTCATTGGATCCAGGCCCTTAAATAGCATTAACTATATTTGAATATATACAGCATGTATAATAAATATTTTAACAAATACATGTTAAGAAAAATTACTATAGTTCAATAACGCAATGTACAAAATTAGATAAAAGAAATATGACGACCAGAACTAAACTGCTACTGACAATTAAGGTAAAGCTATAGTGAACGTCTCCATCCTGACTACACAGGGAATTGGTCGGTCCTGACCATCTATAACCACACCAGAACTAATCTACCCCCCGGGTCGACAGGACAAACACGTTCAGTAAGCTTTACGTTCATTGAGAGAAGCAGTTTAACTCCCTTCATCATTGAATCATGACAACATTTAAATTTAGTAATTAATAACAGAACTAGATTGGATTTCCTGACGGAAATATTTGTGACACCAGCCGGTGACACATCTACATGTACTATAATTAATCACATGCTGTTCTATGAGTGAAAAATAATTAAAGAGATTAAAAGAAACTACTTGTCTCATTAAAACCTCAACATAAAGGATAGATTGGATGGTTTCAAATTCCCTTTCAACGACATCCCATCATAGGAATGTATCCCTGTTTTGAACACCTTACTGATCCCTAGAGCTGTACAAGGGGAGATTTGTAATGCTAATGGTCTAGCTAGATCAAGAACCAAACATTCTAGTCCGAAGTATATCAGTGTATATATATTATAAACCCCAAAAGTAAATTATTATTGTACAGGTTGTATATATATATATTCATTATATCTGTAAGACAACTTATGTGTAAATTAAAATAAGCATGCCACTGTTTGAGAAATGCAAGATTTAATAAACAGATTAATAACATATAAATAACTTGATAAAAGCAAGAATGAAATATACTTAGATTTATGAATCAATAAGTGAAAATTTAATAAACAATAGTAAAAAGGATTCTGACAAAGGCTACATGTATGTTAAACTGCTTTCGTGATTTATGTAGGCACAATATTAATCGTATTTGTGAAGTTTCTAGGTCCTGCAATAAAACGTTATATACAGTAAGTACACATCATGACATGGTCCAATGTTATACGCCTGTTTCCCGATGTCCTGGAAGGAACTCAATCAGCCCACCTAGACAACACATGTCAGAATGCCCCCATCTCTCCCAGAGACGCCCTAGTTCTGTGTACAGGACGGCACTCCGAGCGAGACAGATATTTCATAGCCCATGTATCAGCCTCGGTCAGACATGATAGGAGTTGCGTCCAGTTTTCCAACTGCGGAACTGTGATAACTATAACGTCAGACCATCCAGCAGTGTTGCCATGACAGCAATGTTATAACTCACCGAGGCAGTTTGTTACCATGGAAACACATGAGCAATATCCTGATAGGACACGGACAATATAAGCTGAGCTGGATACCTTCAAGTGAACAAGTTTTCAGTGCTGTATTAATGCAAATTTCATTAAACTACCAGGCATAACATGTAAGAAATTGAAAACTGACTAAAATAGCAATATAAAGTATAAATTCATGCTGATGTGTGGTCAAATTTAATCTTATTGAAAAAATGCAGACCTAATTTCTCAATTTGCTACAATATCAAATCAAAATCAAATATGAATAGAGAAACAAAATGCAAGCAGTACCTCATCATGACTGACTAGAGGTGGATTCTGATGCTCCAATTCACATACGTACAGAGAAATGTATATCAAGTTGGAACCAAAGGAAATCCTGAACAGCCAAAGATTGTGGTACCTTTTTATCAAATTTTACTCCGTTAACACGGTCCGATCAAATTAATTCTATTTTTTCTGTACAGACAGTAGTCCAATACAAGTTAGGAAATGATAAATAATGATTGGTTCTATTTATTTTTATTCAATCTCATTTTGATTTCATTTTGTAGAAATTATTTTCAGAAATTATGACTGCATCTCCATGCAATGGAAAAATTATCAAGGTCTTTAAAATATGTTTTATCTTTAAACATCAGATATATACATTGTAAATGTTTTTGAAATAATTCTGGTTATACTGAAGTAAGTACATTATATTTAAAAGGGCTATCATTACACAGTATCTAGCTATAGGATAACTTGACTGCAACCAAAGCTGATGGAAGACAGTGATATTCAAGGTCCCTTTAGGTAATGTGTAATGTTTGGTCTCTAATTAATGCCATACTTCATTTGACCTAATAAATGCACTGTCACTGACAAAAACACAAAAGCATAAAACTAAACCATTACAGGGAAAAAATCCCATTTGAAATCTCGGAAATATAGTGTTTGTTTTCATTTGTTTGCAACAGTCTTTGGTCAAAAAACAGAAGATCTAGATGGTATTGGCAGAACAATGAGTTTTGTATAGGGTTTGAATTAGCGCACCCATCCTCTTCTCCCTGAAAAGGTGGAGCTCGAGGTGCACTTTTAAGATCAGGTACAGTCCACTTAATAGGTAAAATGTATGGTAATATTCATTTCATTACAACAAACAAGAATATGCATGTCACTTCAACAGTCTTTAAAACAAGAATATTAGATTATTATTGTACGTGTATGTACACAACTGATATTCAAAAAACTGTTACATGTTTTCAGTTGTCATATATTTTTACATGGTACTGGTCAATGGAAAAGCCTTTAAGGAATATTAAATATCTGCCATTTTAATCAAAATTTACCGATGTTATATTTTGCAAAATATACATGTATGTACATATTGTCCTTTACTTTACCATGTGACCACCAAATCACACGAGTTTTGTTCCATAATTTGTATCTAAGAACTATTTTTTATAATAACTTCTATAACAGAAATATTTGGGTACACTGGGTAATTGTTAGTATTGGTTGTAATTAATATGAAATGTTTTACTCAAGTATGAGTCAGAGCAAAATAAATTATACTATAAATAATAAAATATCACAATTCACAAGACCATTTTTTTAAATGTGACTGTCTAAGATTGATCCAAAACAGTTTTTTGCAATGTCAATTATTATTTAGCTGCTATGGGGTTAAAATAATGTAATTTCATTAATCAGTAATATATATATTACATGTATGTCTGTCTGAATTAAATGCTGTTGGTGATAATTCTGTAGTAATATATAAATAATAACCTAATCAATATAAGTTCAATGTTCCATTGTTTCTTGCCACTTCAACAAAATGAAGATTATGCACTTTATGATAGGAATTGCATGGCATGGGGGTAAAACAATTTAATTACATGTACAAGAGTTAACTGCTTATCATGATTTAAAGGAATAAATTAGTGTATCACTATCAATTAAATCAGGAGAGACGAAATAATGATAATATTAAATTCGGGTGTAACATGAGAGGAAAAATGCACGGCCAGACCAGGGTTCGAACCCGGGATCATCCGAACTCTAGACGGACGCTCAACCAATTGAGCTATCTAGGATCTGATCGCCGACCATCAACCCGGTCCAGATCCGCTACATGGTTATAAACATGCACTGCCGGTATTGTTCACGAAATGAAGCTTTCTCTTCTCTAGTAGAAGTTTTACAAGAGTGTTTGAGTGGAAATTCATGTAAATATCTACATTAATACCGAAATATTCAAACATCTAGATTTCTAATGCTGTAATATCATTTATGTAAATTGCATACAGTTACGTGCCATAAGTCTTTCAATTTTTTTTATTTTGCTATATATTCTTTGTATTTCCAACTTTTTTCAATGAATTTTCCTGACTTCGTTTCGGGATCATTTTTAATGAAATTTTGTGTACTTATAGAGAATTGTTTCCTTTTTCATCTCATAATATTTTCCCTGTTTTCCGTTATGTATAATTAGAGAAATCATAATTTATTTACAACATCCAATTTTCGGGACGCCATTTTGACCTCATTTTGGTAACGTTATATAGAGAAATGGCGTCACACGGAAATTAGCAGTGTATATAATTATGTATAGCTCCATAAATACACAACGGAAAATTAAATAAATATTATCAGAGAAAACCTTGTATATTTCTTTACTAAATGATAAAAATTTGTCAAAATCCATCCATAAACGAAGTCAGGAAAATTCATTGAAAAAAGTTGGAAATACAAAGAATATATAGCAAAATAAAAAAAATTGAAAGACTTTTGGCACGTAACTGTATATAAATATTGATCCTGTTCACAATTATTGGTCTGATTTTTATCAATAAATTCCACTGGTGACCAACATTTACATGATGCCGATATATGATCATACTTAAATGTCACACAAAGGCCTAATACAAGCAATGTAAGAAGTGGACGGGGTTCACGTCTGACATGAAGGCTCACGTGTGCCCCATAAGTTATAACAGGCCTAATATAAGCTTATTCATTGTTTCAGAAGACTTGTCGTACGACGTCGGCCATTGAAATTCACGATGCTGACTACACTATTTCTCTTCATAAGCTTTGTTAAATTAACAACATCTTTGTTGTGGAATATATGTGTAAATAAATACAGGCGAAATTCTGTCATTTCAAGGTTAATTTGTCAAACCTTTTACAAAATCGATAGGGAAGCCGCTTGCAGCCATCTTGGAAATGGAGTTCTATCTAATATTAGTCACAAATACGCGGTTTGGTTGTAGTTCCGGAAATTGTTCTGTAAGGGATGGGGTGCACGTGGGGACAATGTACATAATCCCATGCACGCGCGACGCACGGCTTTATGGCTTTGTCAATGCTCGCCTGAAACACAAGGATATGTAGTTTATATGCTAAAATTAGTGATTAATTCACATATATATATAGGTTTGTATCGGTATTTTTAGCGCTAAAACTACGAGTAGTTTTGGCGTCTATTGCTGCCACTATTCTGTGACCTTTTGACCCATGTCATTTTTTCCCCTCCCGCTCCGGAAAAGCTTGAATAACTACCAATCGCATGATATATGAACTATTTGAAAGCCTGAACATTAAAGGAAATGATGTTCCCATGGTATTGTTGATAATTATGATGACTTTAATAATCTATATGCAATTTGTAACAAAGAATTCAATTTTTCACTCCCACAGCTCATTTAAATATTACGTCTCTGTTCTTAGTTTGACCCATATGTGTATACATAACCTCTCGGCGTATAGCTACACACACTATATATAACCTCGAGCTCTCGCGATCGGTGCTATATATACACTCGTATGTACGGATCGTGGTATATGTCCCAGACACATCGCTAACAGGTGCGTGTGTACTGTCATGCAATTTGTATTAAACTTTGATTATATAATCGCTTCATAGCCAACAGTCCTGGTTTTGATTTGATTTCTGACCGAAGGCCATCTTGGACATTTAGCTCACAGAATACCATCTTTCAGTTGATAATGCCTTTTCTTAAGAAGAAAAAAGAAAGGAAAAAATCCAACTTTTTTTAAAAACAAATGAAGATAGTCTATGGTGGGTACCAAGATCCTTCTGGGACCTATCGTTTAATGTTCATACAGATATGTTTGACTTACTATGTATGTGCATACGTTAGTGTCTCTGATGCACGGGATATTCTTTATCCGATGTCTTAAATGTTTATGAGACTTAATAGTTTATATATATGTTCTAAAGTTAATGTCGCATTTGGTTTTCTACAAACGACATCATATCTTAAATCTTTTATGAGATATACATGAACATATGTATGATATAGAATGAAATGAAACGAAATGTTTAAATTGCTACATTACATCCGTTTTCATTAATCGTACTTCAATTACCTTAAAAACAAACATTTTATTATCAAAACAAACCAGTATATGTCATTTCAACTTTGATCTGCCATTGCTCCCGTAATTAATCCTCATCTTGCTTTTCCAACTGGAACTCAGGTGTGATTTTTTGCTAAAATTGTTTTAAGTGTTGCAGGGAAGGTTTATGAAATGAAGCTTCATTTTGTGTCTAACAAACTAATACAGTTTATTTCAATGCATATATTAAAAGAAACACATTCGCTTCCCTGTAAATTGATCAATATTCATTTCAAAATTAAAAAAAAATGATATTTTATTCAAATTGTAAAAGCACTGCACTAAATTGTACATGTACATTGAGAACAACTCGTCAATCTAAACAATTTGCGTGTAAATTATGTTTACTCTAAATACTTACTAACCTAATCCCTATTCTGAAACCTTCTGACATCGAAACTTAGTAACCCACGCAACAAAATCACTTCAATAGCTGTTAAAAAATACATACTTTTGTTAGAAGTTTTAGCGTTTCAGTACTTTCAGTACTTTGATTATCATATAAGTATACATTATATATATCCTTAATTTATGGAGGATACGAAATATACTCCGGTCCAAAAAAATGCACTTTGAACAGTAAGTGATACCTTTTTATAAGTGCTTCCAATAAGGAGTATCCTTCTGACACTTAACACTATTGGGTGTGATTTAGTCACTTTGAATTATATGGTGTATATTTGCTTATCCCTCGCAAATGATCGAAATCAAAAGAAAGCCAGTCCTCGATATCGCATGAATTAAACCAGGGACGCATTAATGTGTCTCACATATACGTCCCTGATTAAACATTTAATTAATTAGTCAACGAAACAGATTATTTAAAAAAAGGTCTTGAGAAATATATAAAGAAATATATAAAGAACTAAAACATACCATTCAAAAATTATTAGGCAGGAGCATTGGAAATATATATGGAAACATAATAACTTCAGATGAGAGTTCGGTCAATGGATCTTTTTTACTTGTATGAACAAAGTGTGGCAAGATATTATACTTCAGAAAACAGACTTCACTGAAGTATTAGTTTGGTTTATTTCATTTACGTCCTATTAACAGTCAGTGCCATTTATATAAGGACATGTCGGATTTTGGAGGTGGAGGAAAGCCGGAGAACCCGGAGAAAAACCACCGACTGGTCAGTATCTGGCAACTGCTCCATGTGGGTTTCGAGCTCGCAACCCAGAGGTGGAAGGCTAGTGGTAGTGTGTGTTTTGTATTCGGATCCTGTGAAACACAACTTTAGAATTTTACCCAACCTCTTGATGGCTCGAAACAAACATTTAGTGGTTATGGGTTGCTCCAAAGTATTTGATAAGATCAGCCACTCTCTTCTTACAAGCAAACTCAGGCATTATGGTATAAATCATAAAACAACTTCCTGGATCTCAAACTTTTTTAAATAGTAGAATCCAATCAGTACGTATTGAAGGTGAAAAATCTGACTATGTACCAGTCTTATCCGTTGTTCCACAGGGATCTGTACTGGGGCCAAGCCTGTTCTTATTCTACATAAATGACATGCCAGTTGGCTTGAACTCCATTGTCAGGCTGTTTGCGGATGATACCATAACATATCTGACAGTTTCGTCAGAGAAATATGCCAGGACCCTTAAGTCTGACCTGGACAAACTAACCATATGGGAGCAAAAGTGGTTGATGTCTTTCCATCCTGATAGGTGCTATGCTCTTACAATTTTTAAAAATAAAAACTCTACTACTTTTGATTACTCTTTTCATGACTTAATACTTATAAACATGTTGATTCTGTGAAATATTTAGGAGTAGCCCTCAGATTAGATTTGAAATGCAACTCTCATGTAGAATGAATATACAACAAAGCAAATTCTACTCTGGGATTTCTCAGAATAAACCTAAACATTAGCTCGACAGCAGTTTCAGAGCAAGCTTACAAATCTTTGGTCAGACACTCTTTGGAATATACTTGTTCGGTTTTGGATCCTTACACAAAAAAAATATTAACAAAATTGCAATAGTTCAGAGGAGAGGCCGGGGCTGATATTGTAATGTCCATCTAGGTATATGATGGGGAAATACTGCGCCTAACTGGCTAGCTAGCTTTTTCAGTCATGCGGTATAACTCGGGGACCCGTTCACGCTATTTAAGCAACGATGAGCGTGGTCAGTAGTTGGATGGGTGACCGCCTGCACGTTACAATATGTATCGAATCGCTTTCGAAACACCTCTAGTGTGACAGATATGAGTGGTACTCTTGGTTGGCGCAGCCTGTCAGATCGTAGGCCAGAAGAAGTCCTTGAAATTCCCACCAGTCCCAATACCAACAACAATATTCTAAAACGCAGCTAGTTAGACAACAATCCTTCTTTCCTCGTACCATACCAGTTATACTGGAACAAATTGCCGTCAGTAACTGTCATTGCACCAACTTTCAATTCCTTCTCCATGCGCACATTTATAGTTGAAAATGCAGAGCTACAATGTAATTGTATCAGACTTAACATACTAATCCACAATTTCTCTTTCTGACCAAGCATCGTAGAGGTAGGGGATGCCGAATTACTGGCGTGTTCAGACCCCCCCCCCCCCACCTCCTCTCTCTCTCTCGCTAAGTCTCTCTTCAAATAGTTGATAATCCAGATAATTGATCAGGCTAGAACTAACATAACTAGTACAGTCAGTTTTGTGTATTACATTCGAATCCGCATATATATGTATGTCATATCATTATTCTCGCTTACTGTTAAATAATTCATTTCCGTATTTTTCTTTTAAATAAATGCATATCATTAACATTAACACGATAGACTGTATCTGACAGTACCTTTCCTTCTACCTGTTACCTTTCTCTTATGTAATATAGAGTCTGTCATTTGTGCTGTACAAACCCAATATCGTGACAAAATCGTCATGCAGTTTTGTTGAAGGCGGTCATAAAATGATAGAACAAGAGGGGGTTTAGCGATTGTCGAAACAACGTCAGACTGCCAACGTTGAACGATCGTTGCATTTTCAGTGTTGAAATCTTGGTTGTATAGATCTACTTTTATCAAAGTACTGAAATTACCATCGTCGGAAACTCACGGTACACTTCTCTGACGTTTGCATAACGCCAGAGAAGTGTACCGTAGGTTTCCAACGATGTGAAATTACTGTAGCGCTAAAACTCTGTAGTTTGCCATTACCTTATAGACTGTACTTTAATTTATATTCTAAGATAAGACATAAATACACCGAAATAAACCAGAGTTTCTGGAATAAATATCGTCTACACACAGGTGTACGTTAAAAAATATTTTGTAATTTCGCCATATCTCTCAGCGCGACTGAAACCAAAATTGTTGTTTTTATAAAAAAAAATGTTAAGTTTTCATATATTGATGACAATATTCTGGATTTACACACAGTTTAAAAATATCGTATAGAAAGCAAGCATAATTTAAATGCCAAGCAAAATGTTAAAAAGTATCACCCAAATTAATTAGTTTGTTTTTATCGTTTATGAACGAGATGTCGAAGTTTAAGGTTTTGAAATAAAATTTTATCAAGGTTGGCCAATACGTTTGGGAAAAAATGTCATTTTTTCTAATTAGGGTTATTTTCTTGCATTTTTACATAGATTCCATATATGATTTTTGTACCTACTTTTTAGGATATTCAGCACCTTTTTCTATATAAGAGATGGGGAAACACGTGTCACCAATGTGTAAATGATGCATGACATGATTAGAACAAAGAACTTTGGATAAGAAATTAAGTATTAAAGGCCTAATATACGTAACTTCAGATATTTTTTCCGGGAATCAAAAACAAAATATGAAAAAGATCCAGTTGATAACCATGCGAAAATAAGTCTAAAACGAAGTAATACTGAGCGGTAACTAACAAGAAAATTTTAACAAAAAATCGTAAGAATTGAAAATGATTCATGTGTGGCGCACTTCAACAACAAGCCAAAGTTATAAAATGGACGCGTGTTTACATATATACACCGAGTTTTAACTGCTGCTGTACCAGTTACCGCGTAAGAATTCATCTTGAACAATGCTGATATCAGTTTATCTTAACTAAATCTATGAATATAATAAGTTATTAGGCTTGATTTTCGCTTCATGTTTTGCCGAAAGTTACGTATATTGGGCCTTTAAGTATTAGATTTATGGTCGACATTTTGGCCTTACTAGTGTAACGAAGTGACAGATGGGGTGAAAATATTACATTCCAATAGTGGATTCTCATGTCCCTGTGCTCCGTATAGGCCTAATGCTCGGCAGTAACGTTGTAAACAACGCCTTTCATGACTTAGTATTCATGAACTATCACATGGAAAATCAAAGCAATAGTTTTTATGAGTTACTATGATTATTAGCTACCACTGTGAAGCGTAAGAAACATCTCTATGTGTGTTAGTCTTTTTATATGAATTAAAGTTGAATGCTAGTTCAATGAGCACCCTGTTGCAGCCGCCATCTTTGTTGACATAGAAATCTACCAGCATCAGCACTCTTAATATAAGGTACGATAATCGGTAATTTTAACACTTTACATGGTAATTCAATGAAACAATAGAAAGACTGGATGTTTCTGAGTTTAAGCATAATCATATTTTGAGTACTCACGATGTATTTAAAGGACCAATATACGTAACTTCAGGGAAATTTTCGTGATTCTGAAAAATTCTGAAAAAAACCCAGTTGATAACCATGCAAAAATAAGCCTTAAAGCGAGTAAACCTGAGCGGTAACTAACAAGAAACCCTTGACAAAAAAAATCAAACGAATTGAAAATAGTTCAGGTGGGGCCCACTTCAACAACAAACCGAAGGTTCGAAATGGACGCGTGTTTAAATTACAAATAGCGTGTTGAAACTGCTGCTGTACCGGTAACCGCGAAGAATTCATCTTGAACATTGCTGATATCAGTTAATCTTAACTAAATCTATAGATCTAATAAGTTATTAGGCTTGATTTTCGCTTCAAGTTTGTCGAAAGTTACGTATATTGGGCCTTTAATCTACAATACGCGATAATCGCAGTCAAGTCGGACCGGCCCTCGTTTCAACTTTCGTTCCATGGATTCGTGATAAGCTACCGTCTGCTATTGTCGATATTAGTAATAATGTTAATCTATGATTAAGGAGATCATTTTACGAATATATATAGCAACAAGATATTGTATTTACTCGTATCAGTGTGTGAAAACCTATAAGAAGGTTAAAATATTGTATTTTGCATTGTGCACTATATTACCAAATCATATGTAGTGCCGCGCACGAATGAGTGGAGCGGTTACAGATACTCTCTTAATAAAGTAGCATGTCTCTAAACCAAAGTCAGTATTTCCTTATATGGAAATTGGAGGCATTTGAAGGAAAGTTTGGAGGCGCGCAGTCTATAAAAGGCCGCGAGCCGTCTCATTTTGTCAGCTTGAATCGCTGGTATCGGCTGGTATTATTAGGCCGTAGCTCTTATAGGTCCTCAAGGCATTTTAGGCATATATAAATAAGAAAATTTATAGTGAGGAAAATAACTGGATATTATTTTCCATAAGTTTTGGAACTTTCTTTTTATAAAGTATAGAGATATTCAATAGTTGTAGCTAGCTTAGCTAATACTTTGAAACTCAAATCATCCCTGTAAATCTCTATTATTTAACCCTAGCTATATAGTGATAGCGAGCTTAGCTAATAATTTTGAGACTAGTGTTCTCTTAGTATTAGAGGGATTGATTACTCAAATCATCCCTTTAAATCTCTATTAATTATTCAATAGCTATAGTGATAGCTAGCTTCGCTTATACTTTGAGACTAGTGTTCTCTTAGTATTAAAGGGACTGCTTACTTAAATCATTCCCTAATAATTATCTCAGTCATTTTATTAGTCATAATTGTCATAACTCATCGATAAAGCTGGATTAGCTTATATCTTAGTATTCTAGGTATCATCTTGTTAATTTATTCACTGTAAATAGTTGTGATTAACTAAAAGTTACAACAAAAACTTGTTATTGAATATATTGTTTTTTTATTTCAACTTATTGTCAAACAACAAAGTTGTTCCTGTAATTATTGAATGGAAACTTGAATGATTCAGAGAAAGAGAGATGGAAATTATTTGTAAAATACTACTAATTCAAAATACCAGAATTATATGTTTTGAATTTATTACTGCATTGAGTTATTTCTTACAATTGGTGAGAATACCAGAGAAAGAACAAGACCGATTGACCTGTGACTGTCTGGAGCAGCTAACAAAGAAGATCATCGGTTGTTGGAGAGTAGTCTGTGACTACACTTACATAGACGAATCGGACGAACAGCTAGTAGGGCAGAGCATTCGTCACACTAGAAAATATCCTGTATTCTTGAAATTTATTAAAATGGACGTTTACAAATATGCTCATTAGTATTGGTATGACTGAGATCTAGAATGGTGTCCCAGTTCTCACTTTGAGGACGTGACAATTACTTAGATGTGACCTAGATACATGACGGATGTCATCAATGAAGCAGGAGAGGCTTATAGTCTTCCAAACCCCCGCTAATTTTCTCTTGGTCTTTTTAAATCTGCTCTTTGTTCATATACTGTTCCGAGTTAAATCGATTTTGAGTTCGGGTTGTGGTTTTGTTGATGATCCGATATTATTCGGTGTTTTTAGTCATATTCAGGTGTTTAGTAAACGCCCAAAGTGTCTTGTTGAGCTAGATTGTTGGAAATTAAAGCGTCTTGTTGGTCGAGATTGTTAGGTAATGGTTATTTTGGACAGCTGAAGGTGTCTCCATCCAAAAACGTTTTAAACCTCATTTCGTCATGCCTCTGAAGCATTTAATACGGTATGACGTATCTCTGAAATTCAAACTTAATAAGTGTTTGACCAAATTAATAGTAAATTGATTTAAGCAAAAGATAAAACTAACCCATGTCCAAAATCACTTTTCAACTAGCTAGAAAAACAAGAATGTTTCTATAACTACAGTATCCTACACAACTGAATTAACCTTATAACACAAAATGGAGTATATTGGACTGATATTTAATCTTAAAGTATGTATTGTGTACATGTTTTTAATACGTGTTCTGTATAAATATATCAATATCTAGGTGGGTTTTTTTGGAGTCTGTCCGGCCTGCACCAGAAATAAAATTATCTTGTATATCTAGACCACTGTCCTGATCAGCGCAAAGGGGACGACTCCTATATATATATCCATCCTCCGAACCGATTCCCCTTGTCTTTCTTCCTACAAACGTTATCCCTTCTCAGGTCTAATTCTGGCTCTTAAAACCTATGCGAGAATTTCAGGGATTTTATGAGATTAGTAAAATTTCTATGAGATTTTTCTATATAAATTAATATTTTTTTGAAATTTAAATGGATTTTCAGGAAAAACATGGGTAGAAGGTTTAAAATTGCAAAAAATATCAATTTATATAGAAAAATCTCATAGAAATTTTACTTATCTCATAAAATCCCTCAAATTCTCCCAAATCTCGCCCCAAAAAGATCTCTGCCTTCTACTCTCTTTCCTTTCTTTTCTCGTCCACAGAAGGTCGTAAGGCTTGTTTTTAATACGTGTTCTGTATAAATATAGTGGTCGGGTGGTGCAGTGGATATAGCGCACTTGCCTTTCATCAAGGCGGCTGGGGTTCGATTCCCCGACCGGACGTGAAAAGGTATGGGGTCACTAGCTGCCCGACCACGTGGATTTTCTCCGGGTACTCTTGTTTCCTCCCACAATAAGACCCCTCGTGCGCTAACATCCGGGCCAACAAGAGTGATTGATATAAGTTGTATAACTTGTTTCATAATTTTTGTAAAATAAATAAAGTTTATATTTTAAGGTCGTATTGCCATGGGAAGATGTAAAACTCTCAAAATAAATAAATCATGATCAGCTGTCACTACCGAGTCTACTTCGTTTAATCAGTAGTTGCTAGTCCGGGATCCAACAAAAATTACATTTGAAGTTGGCTATGTGGATTACTTTCTGATTTAATCATATTTTATGTTGTATGGACTTATTTTTTCTGTTCCTAATATTTTGAGTAATTTCATGTGTTTAACTTTGTTTATTTCTCATTTCAACAATCGATTGCTACTAAAATGGGTAACACATGCAGGATAATCACACATTTGCAATATGTTGTGCCTAACCTGTTAAAATGACCGAGTTGACTTAAATTGTAGTTTTTATTATTCTTTACTTTTTCAGGATGATTCTCAACCATCCTCAATTGATACAAAAGGTATGTAAAGATAAATCGGTATCAAATTACTGATTAATATGTAGTTTGCTATTATCAGTAAGTGTTTACTGTTTATACGTAATATGTATGTGGATGATGCAACTTCAGTAGCTCTGTTCACCTTAATATATAATTATCTGAATTGAAGGGTCGATCACTGGTTGTGTCTGGGGTGTATATCTCATAATCTCTTCAATCTACAAATGCCACTACTAATTACTACCTTTTAATGTTTTCTTAGCATAACGTTGTCATGGTAATTGCATTTTGTGGACCATTCATTTTCTATGGACTATATTATATCTCGAATATGCTATATCACATACAATATAAAGTCAATTTTTATTTGTTTGTAGATGTTGGGATTGTGAAATGTCAAGTAGTTATATCATTGCACCAATTATTCAATTTATAAAGAGTCATGGTTTCATTGATCTTTGATACTGATTTTGTTTTCAAATCTAAGATTGATTTTTTTCGCAAAAATGTTGCATTGCATTTGTTGATGGTGTTACATTAATGTTTTTCTGTGTTGATAAACACTTTAATTTCAAGTAATATTAGTTAGTCTTTAGTTAATCTTTAGTTAATTTAAATACATTGCATCCATGTCTTTTTAACCATTTAATCATGACACTGTGGTTTTCAGCTTTCAGAATCACCTCCTATTAAAAATTCTGCAAGGGTAGTGGCAAGCATGATAACCAAGGCCCGATATAACGGTAGGAATTCTTTCATCTGGGACCTTTCTCAGGCGAAATACTGTTCATGCTTTCCTATTAACTTGGTTATTCTTCAACTAAGTCCTTAGATATATAGTCAAACCTCGATTAATCGAACTTCGATTATTCAAATTTCTCGATGTGTTGAACTTTTGGCAAAGTCCGAATTTTTTAACACTATTAATTTACTTTTCATGAATCGAACTTCTATGAAGTTTTAATCTGACCCGTTTGTTATGGAAACATTGAAAAGTACAACTAATAAATCGAAGCGAAAATTTTACCTGCTTTGAAAATTAAGTTGACAAACTAAAAAATCTTACAAGATTATCACGTTACAAAAATTACAGTGTGTATTTAAGTATACTATTCTTTATAAATGTGAATCTACAATTTCTAAGCCTGTGTAAGGTTACACTAGCACCGCATCAGCTCTTCTTAAGTACAGTACATATATACATGTCAACTTGCTGCAATCTTATTGAGTTATTCCAACAATTTATAAACTTCAGCTTTCTAACTGTAAACTCTTCTGTGTTTGAAAGAAAACTCATTCTGTGTATAAATGTTGACTTGGTTAAGATTGATAAATCTTTCTTTTACAGCTGAAGATAAAGTTGATGAAATCACAGAAAAGGCAAAAGATGCCATAAAACACAATTCCGTGAAGCATGACCACACAGAATCATCAGCTGTACCGGGATCATTTATGGAAACATTCACCAAGGAATTAAGAGAGGGCTTTAAAGGATTAAATGAACAGTTAGAACGAGAGAAAGAACTTGAAAAAGAACGAGAAGAAATGGAAGATCAGATGAAAAAACAAAACAAAAAAAACAGAAGAAGATAGTACATTTGTTGTATGGGTATATATATAGGTGTGTTACAAGGTTACCAGGGAATGGCTTATTGTGTTAACAGTCCAACATTAATCTGTCAATGTATGAACAGGTTGGAGGTTTTACCCCAGGGTAGATACACAATTTGTGTAAGGCATGATACAAGTCTGATGTCCAGTACCGTGATCGAGAAGAGTGTTAACTAAATGTGATAAACTAAATATTGAGGTAATGAGATGTGAATGTTCAGACTTTCCTGCCTTAAAATGGCCGTTTGTGATGGGATAACTATATTTTAATTAGAACTCATAGTGAATAAATCATTATGGATGAATGTGATTGATCATATCGTTATACATTGTACCAACATAACGAACAGTTACATTTCTAGATCTGTTGTAAATAGTTGTAAATAATTAAATATTTAGATTGAATCTTTTCTTTCTTTTTTGTTCTTTCATTGGTGCGTTTTCATGATTGTTTTGTTCAATGTTGTTTTCTCAGAATTAATATATTTATCAATCATGTACTTTCTTAACGAATTCACCCTTGAAATATCATAATGAACTATTCTAGTCTCTGAATTGGAAAGGTTTAAATGTGTCATCAGGGGTGAATGAGATGAATAAGTGGTTAAATGAGCCTGAGAAAGTGACATTGATGAAGTCTGTGTTATTAACAAGGATGAGGTCAATGTCAAGGTCAATATCACTTTGAGGTACTTTCCTGACTATTAAAATGATAGCAATTGGAAAAAGGGGAGACAATTCAGTTTTGTAAGTCACTGTTCAGGAAGTCAGCATCCCACATATCTGAAACTCGATAAGTATATTACTTATGATAATATTTGGTATAATAATGACTTTTGATATTATCCTTTTTGCTGTGGATTTTTTTTTCTGGTTTTGATGACTGGAAATTTCCAAAATTGCCAGGAAAGTGCCTTGAATATAAATCAAAGTCTTACATTTGAGCAAAGTTACTAGCCCTTCATTGCAGCAAGCAACTGGCATTTTTAAATAATGCTATTGGTTATTCTAAAGCTTAAAATATTTGACCCTAGTGGCCTTGAATATAAGTCAGGGTCATTCACTTGAAAAAAATTATAGCCTTTCATCTGAGCATGCTACTTGCCTGATATCAGATTGCAGGGTCTTCCAGCTATTTAGAAGTTGTTGGAAAACTTACACACACTTTACCCCTGCTACTTTGAAAGTGTATCAAGGTTATTCATATGAACAAGCTTGGAAGCCCTCCACATCAGCATGCTACAGGCTAAATATCAGTTTTTTTTTTCGATCTTTCAGCTATTTAGATGATTCTTGAAAATTTCAATAATTTTGACACCTGTGACCCTGAAAGAAGGTCAAGGTCATTCATTTGTAGCCCTTCATCTTAGCATGCTACTGGCCTTATATCAGTTCCACAGTCCATTTGGTTTTGAAGAAAAAGTCGTTAGAAGATTTTTTCCACATTTGACCCCTTTTACCTTGAAAGTGTATCAAGGTCATTTATTTGAACAAACTTGGTAGTCTTTCACCCAAGCATTCTACAGGCCAAATATCTGTTCAGTGGGCCTTTAAATTATTAAGAAGTTGCTTGAAGTTTTTATACACCCTGTGACAATGACAGTAGGCCAAGGACGTTTATTTGAATAAACTTGAAGCCCTTCATTTCAGCATGCTACATGCCAAATATCGGTACCCTGGACCTTTCAGTTATTGAGAAGAAGTTGTTTTGAAAATTTCAATACTTTTAACACCTCAAGGTCACCTTCTTGATACCTGTGACTTTGAAAGTAGGTCAAGGTCATTCATTTGAAAAGAACAACTTCGTAGCTCTTCATCATAGTATGCTATTTGCTTATCAGTTCCATGGTCCTTTTGGTTATTGAGAAGACGTTGTTTGAATATTTTTACACATTTGACCTCTGTGACCTTGAAAGTAGATCAAGGTTATTTATTTGAATCAAATTGAAGACCATCATTCCAGGATGTTACCAGCCTATAATCAGTTGTCCGGGCCTTTAGGTTATGTAGAAGTATTTGTTTGAAGAGTTCAACAGATTTGACCCCTGTGACCTTGTAAATGGGTCATGGTCATTTATTTTATTAAACTTGGTAGCCCTTCATTCCAGGATGTTACTGACTTAATATCAGTTCCCTGGGCCTTTTGGTTATTGATAAGAAGTTACTTGAAATTTCAACAAATTTGACCTCCTGAAAATGGGCCAACTTTGAAGCCATTTATACCAGCATGCTACAGCAACCTTAATTTGAATGTATTGGCGCCAATACACAATTGTAGACATTTGAGTGTTTGACGCAGGAGCGTTCTCCATCTTATCTGAAGCGAAGCGACACGACTCTCGTGCATATCACTGAACAAGACTATTCTTCCTCCAGTAGGCCTAACTGACGAAAGCTCCAGTGTTAGGGCGATTAATGTCGGTGGACTATACAAAAGTACTAATGGTATAATGTAAAAACAAAAGCATTCTTAAAGAATTATTGAAAGATTCAAGTAACTGCTGAGGCCACAAAGGTTGGCAGATTGACGTCATAAGTAAAGCATGTTACGCCAGGAGAGTTTTTGGTTTCTTGTAGGGATTAAGCGGCGTTTTATGCCAGTATGAATGAAAATAGGTCATATCCATATTGCTTGAATACCACTAGGTATTAATGACTCTCATTGAACAAGATTAGTGTATTACGTACAAGTTGAGTACCAGAATGGCTGTATTTGCTGTGTTCAGCTGGTGTAAAAGTAAATGTACTCAAATGAAAAGCAATTTTGTTCGAAATATTTAAATGTAGGGGGTTTCAGTACAGAGAATAGGAATTTAATACAGCTACGTGCAGTTTTTTACCTGAACTAAGGTGTCACAGAGTCTGAACTTTGATGAACGAAAGTATGAAGTCTTAACAAAATCAGAGCACACTTATATTAATTACGAATTCATACGAAAATTGAAAAGAGGTGTTGGGAGATCTAGATAATGAACCAAGGATGGAGAAACTTGAGTGGCAGATCAAACTGGTATGTGAAAGACCTTTGATTAAAAAACTTATTGAAGAGAAAGTATAGAGGTACCTAAAATTGGAGCGATCTCTGCCGAACAGGGATGAAATAATATCTGAAATCAAGGAAGAGAAAATAAACTTATACTATTTGGTGTCCCAGAACAATCTGGTCAAGACAGTAATTAAAATAATACAAGGATGGAATGGAATTCACCGAAGTGGTACGTTAAATATTTGTGGTGGACAAAACAACCAAGAAAGACCAAGGGAAGTTATCTATTGGGGAAGAAACCAGAGATGAACAATGCCATAGAAATTAAAGGAGTCAATCGATACTGGTTTGCTTTGTTACATAATTATAATTCATAACCAGTACATACCAATAATTATAATTAGGACATTTATTTATAATCTGTTTTGAGGAACAATAATCAATTTCATAGACAAGATCTTAAGATAATGCCTTCGTCCATCATTTACATATTACTAATTGGCAATCTAATGAGAAGGGTAGAAACAGCTCTTGAGCTCTTGATGTCGAAAATATTTTGATGACTATTGCAGGGGGGTGGGGGGGCATTTTATCGAAAATTGTCACCCAAAGTGTAAAATTACTCTCAACGTGCCTTAGTTTGGGTCCAAAAATTAAATTAGTTATATGTATAAAAAAATTCCCAGGCCCCTATGTGTTACCAGAAACGATTAAAGGCGCAAGCCCAATAACCGAGCCCTGCAAAATGCCGGATATAACCACAGGGGCTAGCTATATAGGCACGGACCTATGTCACTTTGAAATGATTGTCGGATAATTATTTTACCACTGTCGAATATAACTGGGGGTCTTAGAGGATTCTTTTTAATTGGATATAATGAGGACTTTTAGATATAAGGAAGACTTTCTGTCTTTTTCCACTGAGGAAAGGTCGTCCATCCAATCGTATGACCCTTCACGCCAAACTTTCTCCGTCTAAACATGAGATTATTGTTCTATCTACATCTACATCTTCCACTGTTCAGTCATTTGGCTGACCATTACACAGTGTGCGCTTCATCTGACCAGAGACGTATAAAGCCATTTAAGCTTTATACGTCTCTGATCTGACAAGACTAAGTATATAATATATGGCAAAACATCTTTACATAAAACTGAACAGAAAGAAAGAAGTGGAAAATATATAACTGTACTGAATGTATGTATGCATGTAATGTGAGTCCTGCAAACTAACTCTCATCCCACTGACAATTTGACCAATCCGGCTACCGTAGCGGCCACAGGAGATAACTCCTACCGGCACAGCTCTCATTGTCACTTTTCAGAAGAGTAAGCCTGGACAATGTATTAAAAAGAAAGAGTAGACAACCCCTGCTTGAAAGATGCCAAGTCAGGGGCTTCAGCCACAGGGGCTGGGAGAGAATTCCAAATAGGTATAGTAGACGGGAAGAAACTGTGTCTAAAGGTATTTTTTGAAGATGGTAGGTGGCAAAACTTAAGAGTGATTTTTCCGAGTGGGAGATGTGGATTGTACCAAGTAGGCAGATGCTGGCATGTCAACTAACTCGTGGGTGATATTGGACATGATAGTGAGCTTAGTCTTGCTTCGTCTCGATGTTAATGTCTCCCATTGTAGAGTCTGCATCATATCAGATACGCTGCTGGTATTGCGGAATCTGTTGGTGGTGTAACGCGCCGCTCTCCTTTGGACCATTTCTAATTTGTCTAGGTGTTTCTTGGTGTGCGGGCTCCATACTGATGCACAGTACTCTAACATAGGACGAACTAGAATGAAGTATGCTCGTGCCTTGATGTCTTAATTGGAGATCTTCAGGTTTCTTCTTAAAAAGCCAAGAGTGCTATTGGCTTTTTTACAGACCCTGTCAATATGATCGTTTCCGAATAGGTCTGTTGATAGGTCCACCCAAAGATACTTGCTGGTATTTGTCTCCTCAAGTAGGTGTCCTTTTAGATGGTATTGGGCCTCTGTAATCTTCCTGTTCTTCGTGACCCTCATGACATTCCCTCTATCGTGTCTTGCTGGGTCCGTCCTTCCAGAAAGCTCTTTATCCAGGAGTGTGTTGGTCCTCGAATGCCGTAGAAATCCAACTTCTTCAGCAACCGTTGGTGTGGGACCCGGTCGAAGGCTTTTGATAAATCCAGGATAAAGAGGTTTGTCTGGAGTCCCTTGTCAATGTTGCTGGCCAAGTCATGGCAGAGTGTGAGAAGCTGGGTCTCGCAGCTTCTTCTGGCCCGGGAACCGTGTTGGCAATCATTCAGGATGCTGTGTCTGTCTAGATGGGACATGACGCTGGACACGATGATATGCTCCTGAATCTTACAGCAGATGCATGTAAGGGAAACGGGCCGATAGTTGCTTGCCTTAAACCTTTCTCCTTTCTTAAAGACAGCTGTAACGTTCGCCTTCTTCCACTCGTTGGTTGGTAAAATCCCAGTTCTGAAGCATGTATTGAAGATCCTGGTGAAGAATGGTGATATGTCCTCAGCAAGGTTCTTCAGTATCCTGGGCGGGATGTTGTCTGGTCCGCTGGCCTTACTAATGTTGATGTTTTGTAGCAGTTTCCTCACCCCTCTCTCCTCTACAGTGATGTGCTCCATAGAAGGATATGGTTTTCCTGGCAGACCTGGGACAGATGTTCGGTCCTCCCTGGTGAAAACTGATTGGTACTGCCTGTTGAGGATGTTCGTTAAAATAAAACATGTACATAATAGTTTAAGATTAAATTTCAGTCAAGTATATTACACTCTATTTTATATGGTTATTTCCGCTGTGAAGTTATAAAGAATATCTTGTTTTCTCCAATGATTGTCCAGAGCGTTTTTGAAAGCGTTTATATTGGGTGCGGATACTGTAGATTCAGGTAGGCTGTTCCAATATTTTACTGTTCTTATTGAAAAAGAATTTTTCCTTGCTGCATATGTTGCACGGATAGGGATTTTCTTTGAATTTCCTCTTCTGCTGTGTCTCTGTGATGCATCTTCCCATAAAACGACGGTGTTACAGCATTCCTTGTTGTATATCCTATTAGTTATCTTGTACAATTCAATCATATCTCCTCTAATATAATTAATTGTATAGAAATTAACGCAGATTGGCGATACTAGTACTGTGGCCATTAACTTACTGGTTCCTGTATCTGATTGTGAATAAAACATTGGATATATGCAATGTCCCATATGACAAGAGTCAGTCAATTCGGTATAATAAATCTTAACAGATTCAGCTATAAAATGTTTTTTTTTGAAATACAGGATCGATATACATGGATTAGCTCTACTCCTTGTATAGATTCCATTAATTACTTTTAAGAGTTTTAAAGTTCTCTTCTATTTTATTAGTTTTGTCATTCCAGAAATGTATAGTAATAAAATAACCACAAGACTGGACTGTAATTTCTAGCTGAAAATTGATCTAAATATCGAAATGAAAATACACCAACGTTCGTACATTATCTGTTATTTAGTATGCGCCCTCCACACGGTTAGAATGTAAACTTCCGGTAAGTAATAATGGCAATGATTTTATGAACAAATTAGTTTGGCAGTATCTCAAATCAGGTATGTCATTTGAGGCAAGACAATATGGTAATTTTTAATATGTAAAACCTTTAAATTTATTCTCAATAACCAAAAGGTCCATGGCAAGTGTAGTGTTGTTTGGCCAATAGTACTAGTACTTGCATCGTCGGATACCCACGGTTGATCTCGCTTCGCTAACTTACTCATCACATCAATGACAAGCCGTTTGGTTTTTGACACAAACGTAAGTTTGAGTCATTGGTATTACCCTGGGAGGTAGGCGACAAAATCTACGATGCCCTCTGGCGGACACTTCGTTTTGACCAATCACAACATTGCTCTACAGTAACTCCGTTATTTTATGCAGTAAATATATGTTAAAACTTGTTCAACTTCATGATAGAAAAAAAAGTTCAGTAAATTTGTTCTATCAAAAAAAATCAGCTTTTAGTTCGTAGTATTTTTGAAGCGAACAGGACAACGATTGTCTTTTTTACATTTTCTCGTCTTGGCTCAAGCTACCATTGCCACTTCACAAACATATGTAATCGCAAAAGAAAATAGTTCCTTTTCTTGCTGACTGAAAAGTCACGCTTTCGTTTCGTAAAATATATGACAAAGCAGTAGAACATCATTTACAAATTGCATGTTCAGAGTTATGTAATTTGGGATTATTCTATCGAGGTTGCGTAACACATGTGCGCGTTGCATTTCCCGCGGAACGATATTCCCCTATCCGCTTTTCTCTGGCGCCATATTGCTGTTTACCTGTGACCCGGAAGAAAAATCTACTTTCCCTCAAGCTCTTTTGCATCATCGACATCTAGAAACGTAAGTGTTGAATTTCTCGGTCTCATGTTACTAGACAGGTTATAGATTTTTTGTAAGTTTCAACAGAATGTCGTTGTTATTTTGTACATTTGAAATCACCAATCCAGCATCCTTTTGTGTCCGCCATCTTTCAGTTATGTCAACAAAATAAAAGGAAGATAAGTAACCCTAGATCTCGGACTGTCAGATGTGTCGTTCTTTAAAATATGTACTTGCATATGATTTGTGAAGTTTGTATATAAAGACCCTGGTATAAAAGCGCGTCCCGTCAATATCACGGTGACGGCATACACAGTGCAGTACGCATAACACGATTGTTGTTTGTTTACAAGTTAAAAACGTAACGACTTTAGCCCTAATTTCCCACTCTATTGAGTTTCGAAATGTCAAATGGACTGCTGTATACTTACGATAGCCTTTTAGAACTATATATTATATGCTTTTACAGAATGCATATCGGAAGTTTTCGCTTTTACCGTGACTGTCAGTTTTAATTTGATCCTCTTCACGGATGGTCAAAGGGCAGTAACTCTTAAACAACATTTTGCAATAGAAATGAAGGAAGTGGTATATCTATCGACTCATTGCTGAATTTAACCAAAGATATTAAAGGAAATGGAAATCATATATTCCCACTTTTACAGTGTGTTTTGAACAACTTTTTGATTCATTTTTTTTATCCAGTTGCATGACAATTTGACAAAATTATGTCCACCATTTCATTTCAGTTACAAAGCTATGCAAAAAAAAAATATAACAACAAAAAACATAATGTATTGATGTAATAGGAACAACTGTAATAACATTTCTTTAATAACATATTAGTCGTAATCTCGGACAATTTTGTAATACAAAAATAAACCGAAATTGATGGCTGTTGTTTTAGTTGTGTTATCGTTCTCTGTAGGAAATCATCTGCAGCTTGAGGATAACAAATAATAACATGTAACATATTAGGTCTAGTAACATACTTTGACAATATATAACCACTTCTTAATATCAAATACATTTGGGTTGTAATATTTAATAAGACAGTTCAATGGTGAACTTCGCCGCTGTTCTTTTAACTTTTTTTGCAAATTTTTCCCCCTGGATGATTGAATGTCTTAGACCTGTTCAGACTGTTTTTTGTCCGCCGTTTTCTTTTTAAAAATGTACATGTTGATAGGAATGATCTCCCATTAGGTGCATTCAAATGAAAAAACAAAAGGCGTGTTCGATCAGTACAATTTTTTTTAACGATGGTCAATTAAAATGAATGAAACACAATCGATTGTCGCAATCTGCAAGTGTAAATCAACTGATCAAAAAGTGATTATGACAACCCGGTTCATCGTAAATGCATTTTTCTTTTGAAGGCCCAAAATACGTAACTTTCGGCAAAACTTGAGGCGAAAATCAAGCCTAATAGTAATAACTTATTATATTTATAGATTTAGTTAAGATTAAGTAATAACTGATATCAGCAATATTCAAGATGAATTCTTATGTGGTTACCGGTACAGCAGCAGTTGAAACTCAGTATCTACATCAACCTAGATTATGTGACAGATATGTTGTATGATGTAAACCATCGTTATATTACAAACCTGGTAATCTATATGAAATTAAATGGAAACATGTCTTTTCTGTCTTGTCTTCTGTATCAATTAATAATATTTTCATTTAATTTACAGGTGACAAGTTGACAACAGCCATGCAACCACATTGAGAAAGAGCTTCGAGCTCGAGGGCGACAACAAAATGAAATACAGAAATGCCAAATGGACAGTTTAAAGGCCCAATATACGTAACTTCAGGGAAATTTTCGTGATTCTGAAAAATTCTGAAAAAAAATCCAGTTGATAACCATGCAAATATAAGCCTAAAACGAAGTAAACATGAGCGGTAACTAATAAGAAACTCTGGACAAAAAAATCCAAAGAATTAATTCATGTGGGGCCCACTTCAATAACAAACCGAAGGTAGAAGACGGTTCGTAATGGACGCGTGTTTACAAATAGTGTGTTTCAATTGCTGCTGTACCGGTAACCGCGAAAGAATTCATCTTGAATATTGCTGATATCAGTTAATCTTAGCTCAATCTATAAATATAATAAGTTATTAGGCTTGATTTTCGCTTCAAGTTTTGCCGAAAGTTACGTATATTGGGCCTTTAAGAAATCCACAACTGTAACTTTTTCAGCAAACTTCATTATATAAAATTAATATTTACATTACTAGGAGCAATTCAGGAAAGTGTTACATAATCTGCCAATTTCATACTTGAACAAATTAATAGATAATGAAAGATGTTTGCATTCTTGAGATGATCTTGAGAAATTGACAGATTCTGACATGAAAACAAAGCTCTGATTTTAACTGTTACTTGATGTTATTTATTGCTAAATGTGAAAATAAAGTGTATGGTTCATGTATTGATGTTGTTTGTTTCTTCAAAGTTATAGCCATTCATTTGAATTTATGAATTCTAAAAATAACATCATTATATATGCATCTTAATTAAGTTGGTTTGGTTTATTTTGTTTTGCGTCCTGTTAACAGCCAGGTTCATTTAAGGACGTGCCAGGTTTTGAAGGTGGAGGAAAACCTGAGTACCCGGAGAAAAACCACCAACCTATGGTCAGTACTAGTACTTGTACCTGGCAACTGCCCTACGTGGGATTTGAACTCGCAACCCAGAGGTGGAGGGCTAGTGGTAGAATGTCAGAACACTTTAATTAACCCCAGGGCCACCACAGCCCCTTTCTTAATTATAAATAGTGATTATGTAATCTTATAACTATTTGCTAATAAATGTTGCAATGCAGACTGAATAGCATTTGGAGGGATGACTAGTCGGGAACGACTGGAGGCAGTGAAAAGAACACTACTGTTGAAAATAATTGGCTACTGGCAACTGTGCAAGTCTATGCAGCGGAAGGTGCCAAGACGTAATGTCATCATTCACTGTGTGACGTCATCCCAATGAAATTCATAGTTGTTTTCGTATTGAAAACAACAATAAAACAGTACAACACAAACACTTATTTGATCTGAAAACTGAAACAAACCCCAGGTTGTAAACAGTTTGGAAAAAGGGACTAATTCCTTTTAGTAAAATAAGTTTAGGTAAAAATGCCTCTGCCATATTGAATTGCCCTGTACCTAGTGCTTAATTTGAATCGCCTGTCTATAAACTAGGATTCAGATCATTTTCTATAATATACTATGGACATATACTGGTCCAATTCGTTTGTGTCTTCAGTACTTTCAGTACTTTGATTTACCTATTGAAATGAAGAAATCTTTATTTAATTACAGATATCTCTATTTAAAATGAAGATATCTCTATTTAATTAGAGATATCTGTAATTGAAATAAAGATCTATTTAAATACAGATAAGTTATATGTCTAGTTTAAATACAGATATTTTTTATTTCTACTGAAAAAAGAGATACAATGTATCTCTATTTAAAATTCAGATATCTCTATTTAAAATTCAGATATCTCTATTTAAAATACAGATATCTCAATTTAAAATTCAGATATCTCTATTTAAAATACAGATATCTCTATTTAAAATTCAGATATCTCTAAAATTCAGATATCTCTATTTAAAATACAGATATCTCTATTTAAAATACAGATATCTCTATTTAAAATACAGATATCTCTATTTAAAATTCAGATATCTCTATTTAAAATACAGATATCTCTATTTAAAATTCAGATATCTCTATTTAAAATACAGATATCTCTATTTAAAATTCAGATATCTCTATTTAAAATTCAGATATCTATTTGAATTACAGATATCTTAAATATAATTGAGACATTTTTATTTTAAATACAGATATCTTTAATTTATTACTTGTCTGATTAGATATCTTTATTTTAAATAGATACATGCATGTATACATGATGCTGGCCTGTATTTGGATTATAGATATCTCTACAGTATTTAAAATAAAGATATAATTAATTGTTGTTTAAATAGGGATATCTACATTAGAAATAGGGATATTGAGATATCGATAATTAAAATAGATATATCTCTAATTCAATAACAGATATCTCTTAAGTAGAGATATCTGTATTTATTGTAAATAAACAGATATCTATATTTTAGATTACATATATCTCTATTTGAATTGAAGATATCTGTATTTGCTCAGTTTGAAGAATAATTTTGAAACACAAAGAAAATAATGATTACCCCAAACATGATCAGTGTTAATGAAACAGTTGTAAGTTACGAGGATACTATATACTATTTTAATTGTGCCTCCTGGTAAATTCCTACCTGATAAATGTCATCAGTCACTTCCATCCCTCGTCGTTCTTAAGGATGCCATAGCAGTGTTGGGGACATCCAGCAACACTCGGTCTGTATTTCCGGCCATTTTGCGTCACTGGAGCTTTTCTTCCATCATGCGTAAAAGTTTGGTGGTTAAATACAGATATCTCTATTTCATGCCCAATAGATATATCTCTAATTGAAATTAAGATATCTATTTAAAACAAAGATATCTGTATTTGAAATAGAGATATCTGTAATTGAAATAGAGATATATGTATTTTAAATAAATATCTCTATTTTAAAGACAGATATATATTTAAAAAACATATCTTTCTTTACAATGAAAAGCAGATATCTCTAATTGAAATAAAGATATTGTTAATTTAAATAGAGATATATGTATTTGAAATAGTGATGTCTCTATTTCGTGTTTAATTAGATATATCTGTATTTGAAATAGAGATATCTTTAATTCAAATAGAGATATCTATTTTATTTAGAGATATCTCTATTTCAATTACATATATCTCTATTTGAATCAAAGATATCTTTATTTAAAATAGAGATTTCTTTATTTAAAATAGAGATATCTGTATTTAATGGGTAAAAACTCAATGGCTTGTCATAGTCATAGAGTCCAATAATCTGATAATGTTTCCTCAGATAATTAAATGACCTTGATCTACTTGGTGACAGGGGCTTAATATGTAAAAATCATTTTAAGTTCTTCTTCTGAATAGCCAAAAGTCTAATTATATATTATTTAATGATTCCTCAAATAAATGACCTCGACCCACTTTGGTGACATGGATTTAATATGTTAAATCCCTCATTCAAGGTTACAGGGGTCAAATGTCTTAAAATCTTCAAGAATAAATACATCTTCCCTGTAACCGAACGGCTGAAATACATACATAAAGATCTTCTGAATTAGATTAAATGCTAAAGGTTCATGTGATGCAGCAGTGAAAATGTGTTCAGTAATTTATTGATTTGATTTTGATAATATTTGTCTAACAGAATCAACCAAGATGGAGGATAATCCATTTGTCAACCTGAAGATTGACCAACAAGACTTCCTTGATGTAATGGATGGTCGCACACTGTGTCCAAAGTGTGGAAAATCACGAAAATATTATTGTTACACTTGTTATGTACCTGTAGAAGGCATCGAGCACAAAATTCCTAGAGTACAGGTACGATAACTGAGGTTGAAATGTTAACATGATATAGCTATAGACATGACATTGTATTTTTTGAGAGATAATCATAACTGTCCCTTTCAGGGATTTTTTCGTAAGCAAGAATTGCCTTCCATTTTGGTTGGTCTTTATGTCAATTGCATTGTGAAATCATTTTCTAAGGAAACAGTATTTTCAGTCTAAAGCTTCCTATACTGTGATTTACGTTGGTTTCTTAGCAATATAATATAAAGACATAACAATGGAAATGAGGTAAAAATCTACCCAAAAGGGAGACAACTCTTGCTCACAAAATCTCCTAGTAGATTTTTCAGCATTTTCAATCAGTAAATTTGCTTTACTACCTGGTATTCCTATATTCTAAGATAGAATGATTTCATTTGATATTTTTTTTTTTTTTTGTGTCTGGAGGATACATATAGGTTTTATTTAGATTATGATTTTTAGCTTACCAAATCTCTCTCCAATAGAAATTGTATGCATGTAAATAATTTGTAATGAAAGTCTTTTAAACTTTAATACTGATTAAGTAGAAATCTATTGGCATTTTTTTTTGTATGTGATGTTTCTATTTAAAATCACTCAGTCCCTTTGACAAAATCTATGGAAATTACATGATACAATGTTACATATTTCATTAAAATATTCACTAGAACTTAAGGATTGTTCTAGTTTGAGGAATAAATTCCACTAGATTCAATGATACTTTATTCTTAAAGTGTGTTCCACCAAAATGTAAAAAGAAGCCTGTCTTGTACTGAAGAAATTTAGCAATGTTTGCAAATTAGCACATTTATTGTTTTTGTATATTTTTCTTCCTATGAAAGAATGCTATGTATGTTAAATATGAAACTCTGTGAAATTCAATATGAGACCAAGGAAGTGTGAATGTAGCCTATGTAGGGGAAATATACTTGACATGTAATACACAAATAGTTTTCCTTAACAGTTTGGATATTAAGACAGATATCCTAAAAGCCACACTTCAGCTTTATAGATTTGTTTATACATGGTACACATTATGATTTCAGTTGCCATTCAAGATTGACATCATCAAACACCCCAGTGAATGTGATGGAAAAAGTACCTCTGGTCATGCCAGAGTTATTGCCCCTGATGATGTCGCCATTTACACATACCCCTGTATCCCCGATTACCCGGATCGAGACAGGGTAAGTGGAAGACATAGTTGATCTAGATTTTACTTATGTTAGCGATTTTAAAGCTGCTCTAGTTCTTACTTGGCCCATTTTCCACATAACTGGTATACTTAATTATCATGACTCCTTTAAGCTGACTTATTTAAGCACAATGAAGTATGTGTACCAGCCTCAGTCAATCACTTGTATGATGGTTATCAACAGAAGGCTGTACCTGTCAGGATTTCAGTTTTCCTGGCATAGTCATGTATGCAGTCTGATATTGGGAGCAACACCCTTTGTATTGTAAAATAAATTTGCCCCGGCCCTAGATATAAATTAATTGCTTTGGGCTTTGGGCCCGGGATGCTTTGTACAGTCACGTAGAGAGACACAAACTTGTATAACAATATCAGAAAGTTACGAACCAGTTCCCCTGGTCTGGACCTTTGGCCTGGTGGTAATGTCCGGGATCCTGGCTCCATAGCCTTAAGACTTCAGGTTCACACCCAGCTAGTCTCACTTATTTCCTCTCTATCTAGTAAAGTATTGTTTCTTAGTCAGAGTGCTTGTGTGTTGTAATTTCACAGTACCCGCATTTATCATTGTCACTTCTAATTCCCATTTCAGTGTTATGTTTGCTGTTTTGTGGCGAATTTAGTTTGAATTGCTTGTCTACGTTATGTTCTATTCGTAGGTAAATAGTAGAATATGAGATTAGTAAGCCATAGGTCCAGGGTGCGACTCCTACTTGACGCATTCACAAAATAATAACCTCTACAACATTGGTGGCCACATAGGGGCCAAGGTAATATTTATGAAACTACTCAGTGATACTTTCATAAAAAACTCTATGACCCCTGGAAGAGACAAGTTCTTTCACGGAGGGGGAGTATGTCACCCTGGTTATTTACAATTCTAGCCAGTCCTACACAGAGGTGGGGAGAATTTCTGTTTAGTTCCTTTGGTAGAGTGCCAGACTAATAAGCAAGAGGTCCCAGGTTCGACTCCTGGCAGGGGCGTTGAAAAATAATTAGTGATCTCTGTTACAATTTACGGATTTAAATATTGACACATTTTTATTATTGTGAGTTGTAGGTGCTGACACATTATTGTGAGTTGTAGGTGCTGACACATTATTGTGAGTTGTAGGTGCTGACACATTATTGTGAGTTGTAGGTGCTGACACATTATTGTGAGTTGTAGGTGCTGACACATTATTGTGAGTTGTAGGTGCTGACACATTATTGTGAGTTGTAGGTGGTGACACATTATTGTGAGTTGTAGGTGCTGACACATTATTATGAGTTGTAGGTGCTGACACATTATTGTGAGTTGTAGGTGCTGACACATTATTGTGAGTTGTAGGTGCTGACACATTATTGTGAGTTGTAGGTGCTGACACATTATTGTGAGTTGTAGGTGGTGACACATTATTGTGAGTTGTAGGTGGTACTGCTGTTCCCGGGGGAAGGATCAATAACCATGGAGACTTTGGCTGAGAAGTTTTCTCCTTTTGTGATTAATGACCGGCAAAAGGACCATAATATGGAGGATAACCATAGCGACACAACAGAGGAGGAAAAATCAGAACAAGACAATCCTTGTAATGGGGATCACAAGGACAGCTCATCATCTAAAGGAAAACCAACTATGGTAGTTGAACCTGACCAAACATTAGTTTCATCATTATCTGATAACAGTGATAAGATATTATATGCAGATACAGACGTTCTTCGTCAGGAAGATGCAAGTCCCGTAAACAGGAAAAGAAAACACTCATTGGATGGTATGGAGGTCAAAAGGTCAAAGTTGAATTCAGAGATCAAACCTCCATTTGACAGGGTGATAATTATTGACAGTACCTGGAATCAGACAAAGAGGATCAGCTCAGATGAGCGACTCAGAGGTAAGCAAATAATGGGTGATATCAGAGGTAAGCAAATAATGGGTGATATCAGAGGTAAGTAAAAAATGGGTGAAATCAGAGGTAAACAAATAATGGGTGATATCAGAGGTAGGTAAATAATGGGTGATATCAGAGGTAGGTAAATAATGGGTGATATCAGATGTAAGCAAATAATGGGTGATATCAGAGGTAAGTAAATAATGGGGAATATCAGAGGTAGGTAAATAATGAGTGATATCAGAGGTAAGCAAATAATGGGTGATATCAGATGTAAGCAAATAATGGGTGATATCAGAGGTAGGTAAATAATGGGTGATATCAGAGGTAAGTAAATAATGGGTGATATCAGAAGTAAGAAAATAATTGGTGATATCAGAGGTAAGAAAATAATGGTTGATATCAGAGGTAAGCAAATAATGGGGAATGTCAGATGTAAGCAAATAATGGGTGAAATCAGAGGTAAGTAAATAATGGGTGATATCAGAGGTAGGTAAATAATGAGTGATATCAGATGTAAGCAAATAATGGGTGATATCAAAAGTAAGCAAATAATGGGTGATATCAAAGGTAGGCAAATAATGGGTGATATCAGAGGTAAGTAAATAATGGGTGATATCAGAGGTAAGCAAATACTGGATGGTATCAAAGGAGGGAAATAATGGGTGATATCAAAGGTAGGCAAATAATAGGTAATATCACAGGTAAGCAAATACTGGGTGGTATCACAGGTAGGCAAATAATGGGTGATATCAGAGGTAAGCATATATTGGGTGATATCAGAGGTAGGCAAATAATGGGTGATATCAGAGGTAAGTAAATAATGGGTGATATTAGAGGTAAGTAAATAATGGGTGATATTAGAGGTAACTAAATAATGGGCGATATCAAAGGTAGGCAAATAATAGGTAATATCACAGGTAAGCAAATAATGGGTGATATCAGAGGTAGGCAAATAATGGGTGATATCAGAGGTAAAAAAATAATGGGTGATATCAGAGGTAAGCATATATTGGGTGATATCAGAGGTAAGTAAATAATGAGTGATATCAGAGGAGGGAAATAATGGGTGATATCAGAGGAGGGAAATAATGGGTGATATCAGAGGAGGGAAATAATGGGTGATATCAGAGGAGGGAAATAATGGGTGATATCAGAGGTAAGCATATAATGGGTGATATCAGAGGTAAGCATATAATGGGTGATATCAGAGGTAAGTAAATAATGAGTGATATCAGTCTTACCTGCTTATCTGAAATCCAATATGGTTACCATATATAAAGAGGTTTTAGTTAAAATAAAAAAAGTATGTTCAGTAGATTTAATTAAAACTTCCACCAGAGAACCCATTTTGCTAGTCTAGTGTTTAACATAGAAAGTGTGAAGGCACAGATTCCTTTTGACAAGAAGTTGATCCACACCTATAAAACCATTTCTGTATCAGTAGCTGTGATAGCTTAGGTCAATGGATGAGGCGTCGTTTAGAGAGAACCTGGTAATGAAACATTACCAAAATTACGAAGTGGAGCTCCAAGTTGAACGTTGTTTTAGGGGTAAAAGAAAAGTGGACAGTCATAGCCTTCACTGTTTGTGTCATAGCCTTCACTGTTTGTGACATAGCCTTCACTGTTTGTGTTATAGCCTCCATTGTTTGTGTTATAGCCTTCACTGTTTGTGTCATAACCTTCACTGTTTGTGTTATAGCCTTCACTGTTTGTGTCATAACCTTCACTGTTTGTGTTATAGCCGTCACTGTTTGTGTTATAGCCTTCACTGTTTGTGTCATAGCCTTCACTGTTTGTGTCATAGCCTTCACTGTTTGTGTCATAGCCTTCACTGTTTGTGTCATAGCCTTCACTGTTTGTGTCATAGCCTTCACTGTTTGTGTTATAACCTTCACTGTTTGTGTCATAGCCTTCACTGTTTGTGTCATAGCCTTCACTGTTTGTGTCATAGCCTTCACTGTTTGTGTCATAGCCTTCACTGTTTGTGTCATAGCCTTCACTGTTTGTGTCATAGCCTTCACTGTTTGTGTCATAGCCTTCACTGTTTGTGTTATAACCTTCACTGTTTGTGTCATAGCCTTCACTGTTTGTGTCATAGCCTTCACTGTTTGTGTCATAGCCTTCACTGTTTGTGTTATAACCTTCACTGTTTGTGTCATAGCCTTCACTGTTTGTGTTATAACCTTCACTGTTTGTGTCATAGCCTTCATTGTTTGTGTCATAACCTTCACTGTTTGTGTTATAACCTTCACTGTTTGTGTCATAGCCTTCATTGTTTGTGTCATAGCCTTCACTGTTTGTGTTATAACCTTCACTGTTTGTGTTATAACCTTCACTGTTTGTGTTATAACCTTCACTGTTTGTGTCATAGCCTTCACTGTTTGTGTTATAACCTTCACTGTTTGTGTTATAACCTTCACTGTTTGTGTCATAACCTTCATTGTTTGTGTCATAGCCTTCACTGTTTGTGTCATAGCCTTCATTGTTTGTGTCATAGCCTTCACTGTTTGTGTTATAACCTTCACTGTTTGTGTCATAGCCTTCACTGTTTGTGTTATAACCTTCACTGTTTGTGTCATAGCCTTCACTGTTTGTGTTATAACCTTCACTGTTTGTGTTATAACCTTCACTGTTTGTGTCATAACCTTCATTGTTTGTGTCATAGCCTTCACTGTTTGTGTCATAGCCTTCATTGTTTGTGTCATAGCCTTCACTGTTTGTGTTATAACCTTCACTGTTTGTGTTATAGCTTTCATTGTTTGTGTTATAGCCTTCACTGTTTGTGTCATAGCCTTCACTGTTTGTGTCATAACCTTCACTGTTTGTGTCATAGCCTTCATTGTTTGTGTCATAGCCTTCATTGTTTGTGTTATAACCTTCACTGTTTGTGTCATAGCCTTCATTGTTTGTGTCATAACCTTCACTGTTTGTGTTATAACCTTCACTGTTTGTGTTATAACCTTCACTGTTTGTGTCATAACCTTCACTGTTTGTGTCATAGCCTTCACTGTTTGTGTTATAACCTTCACTGTTTGTGTTATAACCTTCACTGTTTGTGTTATAACCTTCACTGTTTGTGTTATAACCTTCACTGTTTGTGTTATAACCTTTACTGTTTGTGTTATAACCTTCACTGTTTGTGTCATAGCCTTCACTGTTTGTGTTATAACCTTCACTGTTTGTGTTATAACCTTCACTGTTTGTGTCATAACCTTCACTGTTTGTGTCATAGCCTTCATTGTTTGTGTCATAGCCTTCATTGTTTGTGTTATAGCCTTCACTGTTTGTGACATGGCCTTCACTGTTTGTGTCATAGCCTTCACTGTTGTGTTATAACCTTCACTGTTTGTGTCATAGCCTTCACTGTTTGTGTCATAGCCTTCACTGTTTGTGTCATAGCCTTCACTGTTTGTGTCATAGCCTTCACTGTTTGTGTCATAGCCTTCACTGTTTGTGTCATAGCCTTCACTGTTTGTGTCATAGCCTTCACTGTTTGTGTCATAGCCTTCACTGTTTGTGTTATAGCCTTCACTGTTTGTGTCATAGCCTTCACTGTTTGTGTTATAACCTTCACTGTTTGTGTCATAGCCTTCACTGTTTGTGTCATAGCCTTCACTGTTTGTGTTATAGCCTTCACTGTTTGTGTCATAGCCTTCACTGTTTGTGTCATAACCTTCACTGTTTGTGTTATAGCCTTCACTGTTTGTGTCATAGCCTTCACTGTTTGTGTCATAGCCTTCACTGTTTGTGTTATAACCTTCACTGTTTGTGTTATAGCCTTCACTGTTTGTGTCATAGCCTTCACTGTTTGTGTTATAACCTTCACTGTTTGTGTCATAACCTTCACTGTTTGTGTCATAGCCTTCACTGTTTGTGTCATAGCCTTCACTGTTTGTGTTATAACCTTCGCTGTTTGTGTCATAGCCTTCACTGTTTGTGTCATAGCCTTCACTGTTTGTGTTATAACCTTCACTGTTTGTGTCATAGCCTTCACTGTTTGTGTCATAGCCTTCACTGTTTGTGTTATAACCTTCACTGTTTGTGTCATAACCTTCACTGTTTGTGTCATAGCCTTCACTGTTTGTGTTATAACCTTCACTGTTTGTGTGATAACCTTCACTGTTTGTGTTATAACCTTCACTGTTTGTGTCATAACCTTCACTGTTTGTGTCATAGCCTTCACTGTTTGTGTTATAACCTTCACTGTTTGTGTTATAACCTTCACTGTTTGTGTTATAACCTTCACTGTTTGTGTTATAACCTTCACTGTTTGTGTCATAGCCTTCACTGTTTGTGTCATAACCTTCACTGTTTGTGTCATAGCCTTCACTGTTTGTGTCATAGCCTTCACTGTTTGTGTTATAACCTTCACTGTTTGTGTCATAGCCTTCACTGTTTGTGTCATAGCCTTCACTGTTTGTGTTATAACCTTCACTGTTTGTGTCATAACCTTCACTGTTTGTGTTATAGCCTTCACTGTTTGTGTCATAGCCTTCATTGTTTGTGTCATAGCCTTCACTGTTTGTGTCATAACCTTCACTGTTTGTGTTATAGCCTTCACTGTTTGTGACATAGCCTTCACTGTTTGTGTCATAGCCTTCACTGTTTGTGTCATAGCCTTCACTGTTTGTGTCATAGCCTTCACTGTTTGTGTCATAGCCTTCACTGTTTGTGTCATAGCCTTCACTGTTTGTGTCATAGCCTTCACTGTTTGTGTCATAGCCTTCACTGTTTGTGTCATAGCCTTCACTGTTTGTGTCATAGCCATAACTGTTTGTGTTATAGCCTTCACTGTTTGTGACATAGCCTTCACTGTTTGTGACATAGCCTTCACTGTTTGTGTCATAGCCTTCACTGTTTGTGTTATAGCCTTCACTGTTTGTGTTATAGCCTTCACTGTTTGTGTCATAGCCTTCACTGTTTGTGTCATAACCTTCACTGTTGTGTTATAACCTTCACTGTTTGTGTCATAGCCTTCATTGTTTGTGTCATAGCCTTCACTGTTTGTGTCATAGCCTTCACTGTTTGTGTCATAGCCTTCACTGTTTGTGTCATAGCCTTCACTGTTTGTGTCATAGCCTTCACTGTTTGTGTTATAGCCTTCACTGTTTGTGTTATAGCCTTCACTGTTTGTGTTATAGCCTTCACTGTTTGTGTCATAGCCTTCACTGTTTGTGTTATAGCCTTCACTGTTTGTGACATAGCCTTCACTGTTTGTGTCATAGCCTTCACTGTTTGTGTTATAACCTTCACTGTTTGTGTCATAGCCTTCACTGTTTGTGTCATAACCTTCACTGTTTGTGTTATAACCTTCACTGTTTGTGTTATAACCTTCACTGTTTGTGTCATAACCTTCACTGTTTGTGTCATAGCCTTCACTGTTTGTGTTATAACCTTCACTGTTTGTGTTATAACCTTCACTGTTTGTGTTATAACCTTCACTGTTTGTGTTATAACCTTCACTGTTTGTGTCAAAGCCTTCACTGTTTGTGTCATAGCCTTCACTGTTTGTGTCATAGCCTTCACTGTTTGTGTTATAACCTTCACTGTTTGTGTTATAACCTTCACTGTTTGTGTCATAGCCTTCACTGTTTGTGTTATAACCTTCACTGTTTGTGTTATAACCTTCACTGTTTGTGTCATAGCCTTCACTGTTTGTGTCATAGCCTTCACTGTTTGTGTTATAACCTTCACTGTTTGTGTCATAACCTTCACTGTTTGTGTCATAGCCTTCACTGTTTGTGTTATAACCTTCACTGTTTGTGTTATAACCTTCACTGTTTGTGTTATAACCTTCAATGTTTGTGTCATAACCTTCACTGTTTGTGTCATAGCCTTCACTGTTTGTGTCATAACCTTCACTGTTTGTGTTATAACCTTCACTGTTTGTGTTATAACCTTCACTGTTTGTGTTATAACCTTCACTGTTTGTGTCATAGCCTTCACTGTTTGTGTCATAACCTTCACTGTTTGTGTCATAGCCTTCACTGTTTGTGTCATAGCCTTCACTGTTTGTGTTATAACCTTCACTGTTTGTGTCATAGCCTTCACTGTTTGTGTCATAGCCTTCACTGTTTGTGTTATAACCTTCACTGTTTGTGTCATAGCCTTCACTGTTTGTGTCATAGCCTTCACTGTTTGTGTCATAGCCTTCACTGTTTGTGTCATAACCTTCACTGTTTGTGTTATAGCCTTCACTGTTTGTGTCATAGCCTTCATTGTTTGTGTCATAGCCTTCACTGTTTGTGTCATAACCTTCACTGTTTGTGTCATAGCCTTCACTGTTTGTGACATAGCCTTCACTGTTTGTGTCATAGCCTTCACTGTTTGTGTCATAGCCTTCACTGTTTGTGTCATAGCCTTCACTGTTTGTGTCATAGCCTTCACTGTTTGTGTCATAGCCTTCACTGTTTGTGTCATAGCCTTCACTGTTTGTGTCATAGCCTTCACTGTTTGTGTCATAGCCATAACTGTTTGTGTTATAGCCTTCACTGTTTGTGACATAGCCTTCACTGTTTGTGACATAGCCTTCACTGTTTGTGTCATAGCCTTCACTGTTTGTGTTATAGCCTTCACTGTTTGTGTTATAGCCTTCACTGTTTGTGTCATAGCCTTCACTGTTTGTGTCATAACCTTCACTGTTGTGTTATAACCTTCACTGTTTGTGTCATAGCCTTCATTGTTTGTGTCATAGCCTTCACTGTTTGTGTCATAGCCTTCACTGTTTGTGTCATAGCCTTCACTGTTTGTGTCATAGCCTTCACTGTTTGTGTCATAGCCTTCACTGTTTGTGTTATAGCCTTCACTGTTTGTGTTATAGCCTTCACTGTTTGTGTTATAGCCTTCACTGTTTGTGTCATAGCCTTCACTGTTTGTGTTATAGCCTTCACTGTTTGTGACATAGCCTTCACTGTTTGTGTCATAGCCTTCACTGTTTGTGTTATAACCTTCACTGTTTGTGTCATAGCCTTCACTGTTTGTGTTATAACCTTCACTGTTTGTGTTATAACCTTCACTGTTTGTGTTATAACCTTCACTGTTTGTGTCATAACCTTCACTGTTTGTGTCATAGCCTTCACTGTTTGTGTTATAACCTTCACTGTTTGTGTTATAACCTTCACTGTTTGTGTTATAACCTTCACTGTTTGTGTTATAAACTTCACTGTTTGTGTCATAGCCTTCACTGTTTGTGTCATAGCCTTCACTGTTTGTGTCATAGCCTTCACTGTTTGTGTCATAGCCTTCACTGTTTGTGTCATAGCCTTCACTGTTTGTGTCATAGCCTTCACTGTTTGTGTCATAGCCTTCACTGTTTGTGTCATAGCCTTCACTGTTTGTGACATAGCCTTCACTGTTTGTGACATAGCCTTCACTGTTTGTGTCATAGCTTTCACTGTTTGTGTCATAACCTTCACTGTTGTGTTATAACCTTCACTGTTTGTGTCATAGCCTTCATTGTTTGTGTCATAGCCTTCACTGTTTGTGTCATAGCCTTCACTGTTTGTGTCATAGCCTTCACTGTTTGTGTCATAGCCTTCACTGTTTGTGTCATAGCCTTCACTGTTTGTGTCATAGCCTTCACTGTTTGTGACATAGCCTTCACTGTTTGTGTCATAGCCTTCACTGTTTGTGTAATAACCTTCACTGTTTGTGTCATAGCCTTCACTGTTTGTGACATAGCCTTCACTGTTTGTGTCATAGCCTTCACTGTTTGTGTTATAACCTTCACTGTTTGTGTCATAACCTTCACTGTTTGTGTCATAGCCTTCACTGTTTGTGTCATAGCCTTCACTGTTTGTGTCATAACCTTCACTGTTTGTGTCATAGCCTTCACTGTTTGTGTCATAGCCTTCACTGTTTGTGTCATAACCGTCACTGTTTGTGTCATAGCCTTCACTGTTTGTGTCATAGCCTTCACTGTTTGTGTCATAACCTTCACTGTTTGTGTCATAGCCTTCACTGTTTGTGTCATAGCCTTCACTGTTTGTGTTATAACCTTTACTGTTTTTGTTATAACCTTCACTGTTTGTGTCATAGCCTTCACTGTTTGTGTCATAGCCTTCACTGTTTGTGTCATAGCCTTCACTGTTTGTGTTATAGCCTTCACTGTTTGTGTTATAGCCTTCACTGTTTGTGTTATAGCCTTCACTGTTTGTGACATAGCCTTCACTGTTTGTGTCATAGCCTTCACTGTTTGTGTCATAGCCTTCACTGTTTGTGTTATAGCCTTCACTGTTTGTGTCATAGCCTTCACTGTTTGTGTCATAGCCTTCACTGTTTGTGTTATAACCTTCACTGTTTGTGTTATAACCTTTACTGTTTGTGTTATAACCTTCACTGTTTGTGTCATAGCCTTCACTGTTTGTGACATAGCCTTCACTGTTTGTGTCATAGCCTTCACTGTTTGTGTTATAACCTTCACTGTTTGTGTTATAACCTTCACTGTTTGTGTCATAGCCTTCACTGTTTGTGTTATAGCCTTCACTGTTTGTGTCATAGCCTTCATTGTTTGTGTCATAGCCTTCACTGTTTGTGTCATAGCCTTCACTGTTTGTGTCATAGCCTTCACTGTTTGTGTCATAGCCTTCACTGTTTGTGTCATAGCCTTCACTGTTTGTGTCATAGCCTTCACTGTTTGTGTCATAGCCTTCACTGTTTGTGTCATAGCCTTCACTGTTTGTGTCATAGCCTTCACTGTTTGTGTCATAGCCTTCACTGTTTGTGACATAGCCTTCACTGTTTGTGTCATAGCCTTCACTGTTTGCGTCATAGCCTTCACTGTTTGTGTCATAGCCTTCACTGTTTGTGTCATAGCCTTCACTGTTTGTGTCATAGCCTTCACTGTTTGTGTCATAGCCTTCACTGTTTGTGTCATAGCCTTCACTGTTTGTGTCATAGCCTTCACTGTTTGTGTCATAACCTTCACTGTTTGTGTCATAGCCTTCATTGATTGTGTCATAGCCTTCACTGTTTGTGTCATAGCCTTCACTGTTTGTGTCATAGCCTTCACTGTTTGTGTCATAGCCTTCACTGTTTGTGTCATAGCCTTCACTGTTTGTGTCATAGCCTTCACTGTTTGTGTCATAGCCTTCGCTGTTTGTGTCATAGCCTTCACTGTTTGTGTCATAGCCTTCACTGTTTGTGTCATAGCCTTCACTGTTTGTGTCATAACCTTCACTGTTTGTGTCATAGCCTTCATTGATTGTGTCATAGCCTTCACTGTTTGTGTCATAGCCTTCATTGATTGTGTCATAGCCTTCACTGTTTGTGTCATAGCCTTCACTGTTTGTGTCATAGCCTTCACTGTTTGTGTCATAGCCTTCACTGTTTGTGTCATAGCCTTCATTGATTGTGTCATAGCCTTCACTGTTTGTGTCATAGCCTTCACTGTTTGTGTCATAACCTTCACTGTTTGTGTCATAGCCTTCATTGATTGTGTCATAGCCTTCACTGTTTGTGTCATAGCCTTCACTGTTTGTGTCATAGCCTTCACTGTTTGTGTTATAGCCTTCACTGTTTGTGTCATAGCCTTCATTGTTTGTGTTATAGCCTTCACTGTTTGTGTCATAGCCTTCACTGTTTGTGTTATAGCCTTCACTGTTTGTGTTATAGCCTTCACTGTTTGTGTTATAGCCTTCATTGTTTGTGTCATAGCCTTCACTGTTTGTGTCATAGCCTTCACTGTTTGTGTTATAGCCTTCACTGTTTGTGTTATAGCCTTCATTGTTTGTGTCATAGCCTTCACTGTTTGTGTCATAGCCTTCACTGTTTGTGTCATAGCCTTCATTGTTTGTGTCATAGCCTTCACTGTTTGTGTCATAGCCTTCACTGTTTGTGTTATAGCCTTCACTGTTTGTGTCATAGCCTTCACTGTTTGTGTCATAGCCTTCACTGTTTGTGTTATAACCTTCACTGTTTGTGTTATAACCTTTACTGTTTGTGTTATAACCTTCACTGTTTGTGTCATAGCCTTCACTGTTTGTGACATAGCCTTCACTGTTTGTGTCATAGCCTTCACTGTTTGTGTTATAACCTTCACTGTTTGTGTCATAGCCTTCACTGTTTGTGTCATAACCTTCACTGTTTGTGTCATAGCCTTCACTGTTTGTGTCATAGCCTTCACTGTTTGTGATGCTATTTTCATCATGCTCTTTATTTGTACAGTACAAATAATTTTTCTTCAATCTTAATGTTAACAATGTCCAAGAGTGTAAATTTAAGAAAAAAAAGAAGATTTGAAAAAGAAAAAAATCCATGACACCTAGTGTTCCCAGGGGGTCACCATCCAAGTACTTACCAGTCTAATGTTAGGTACCGGTATACTCCTCTTACATTATACACTTGTACATACAATCTTCAGTCTTTTGAGCAAAGTCTCTAGATCGGTTTCCAGATAAATGACCCCCCCCCCCCCCCGCCCCCTTTCACCCATCCAGATTCATATAGAAACTTTTCCCTGTAAATTGTTTTGTTAAGGGGCTCCCCTTTTGTGTGTTCTTTTAAGTGTATAGTTTGCTTATTAGATTGAATACAGTAACCCTCTAGTCTTACAGTCCTAACTAAGTTTTGTTTATTTCTGGTTTGATGTCAGATTTGAGTTAAAGATGACCACCCTGGACTCTGATTGACAGCGGAGGTACTGTATTAAATCATAAACCCAGGTGTTTACTTGTTCTTTAGACAAACTCATTATTGTTTCAGTAATGACGTTTGACGTAGGAATCGAACCCCAGACCTCTAGCGTGCTAGACTTATGCTCCATTGAATGAGCTTAAAATAGATCCTGCCGAATTTAATCTGTTAAAATCAACTTAAATTTTGCGAGAGTGGCAGTTCAATTAAATACACATAAATAGAAAACCAGCTGTGCTATAAATTCGGAAAATAAATAAATTTTTTTGTAAATTGTATTCATAATGGTTTGACACAAAAACAGTTTGAGTTGTATCTCATTGTCTCAATGTAGGTGGAACCACATACAAATTCGAGCTAGGTAAGTTTGAATACTTAGCTTGAAGTGTGGCGGGGACTGACGGAGTACGTGTACTTCGAATTTAATGGGGTCTTTGAGTTACACGAGTTTGCGATAATGAAGATGGATTGCATAAAGTAAAACCGCACTTACTCGAACCTGGTTTACTTGAATACCCCTCATTTGCCGAGACAGTCCTTTAGGTCCTGACCGTGTTTGTACATATTCAGCCAACCTCGGATTACTTGAATACCATGTGTTCCTCGAACTATTGATCAGGTCCCCACGATTTCGAGTTAGTGGGGTTTTACTGTACGTATTATCAAAATGCACACAGAACCTACAGTTTCAGTAATATACTCGCACACCTTTGTTTCTTCCTCAGGTCTCACCTGTGTGGAGCTGAAGACCAGACACAGTCAGTTTTGGCGACACCAGAAAGACCTACCCCCTACCTACCTGTCCACCATCGAGGCCATTTACTACTTTGTACGAGATTACCACGACGTTTTTCTGACCAGTGGCGATACGGAGTATGATGGCCGATACGATAACCTCCTCTTCCTTTTTACATTCATGTACAAGAAAATAAAAAATATGTACAACGGTGGTAAAAACTTGAAGGCCTATCAGCAACGAGTAGAGAAAGTAAAATCAGAAAACAAATCGTGACAGCAGTAGTTTGTGTTATTTTTTGTAACAAATTCTTCTCTGTATGTATATATACACAGATAATTCAACTCCTGAAATTTCATAATGAGTTCCTTGGTGTAAAATTTCGCAATTTTCTGTTTTGAACTTATTCACATGCCATTGGTTAAATTCTGCAGATCATAAAATGATTGTGAAACGTGGATTATACAGCCACGATATAGAATTTTTTTTCGCGAATTTCGATGCATTCGTGAATCTAGCGATATTAAAACCCTCACGAATGTTAGCAACTATACAGTACTGTAAACATACTTACTTTGGTGCACTAAAATTTTAGTGTGTAACCAAAGACAGATCCGTGCATTGATGAACTAGTACTGGTGCTTACAATACAAAAGCAACATACAGAAACTTGCTAAAATAAGATTTAATACTGCCAAAATATGTACTTTTACAGTATTTCAGCCATTGATTTGGAAGGATTCAAGGGTGTATACTCTGTCCAGCTGTTAAGTTTAAAGAAAATTTGAAAGAAAACTCATGTTCCTGAAAGTATTACTATAATTTGAACTTGAACTCATAACATTGACATTGAAAAGTGTGAACCAGCTGATTGAGAAACAAATAGAGAAAGCTGTTATTCCTAGGATAACTAATACAATATATCTAATATCCCCTTGATAATGGTACATCATTTAGTGACCTTGATCTTAGGTTCAGCTTGACTAAAGTTGGAACTCTTTGGGGATTTGTCAGCTGTTTTATTTTGCATATAAAGGAACATAACTCCTTTACAATGGCTTGTAATGCCTAAGTTTGCACAACTACATGATATACCGGTCATTAATAAAATCTGCTTGTTAGTTAGTTTTCATGTTGTTTTGCTTCAAGGGCTTTTACCCCCTGAACCAAAGTACTACTTGGCTAAACATATTATATGCCCGTCATTTGTCAAAGTGAAGACATAATGCAAAACTTTTTTTTTTTTTAAATAGAAGATATGAAAACTATTTGTCCAATTACAATGTCACAAAGACAACAGTATCCATCATCTTAATACGTTAAAACCTACACAGTTTGAAAGAAATTAGTTGAGATATCTTGACAAGATCTAGATTGTGAAATATCTAAGGGGCAATAACTCTTCCAACTATAGTTGAATCAAACTGATGTTCAGGATTAAACACAGCTTCATGTCATGATGAATAAATGTACAAAGCTTGAAAGAGATTGAAATTTGTGGGAGGAAATTTCCATAAAATATAAAGATTGTGAAATGTGTAAGGGGCAGTAACTCTTCTTAATACAGCCAAATCAAACCAATGTTCAGGAAAAGTTTCATGTTGTGGCGAATAAATATACTGAGTTTGAAAGACATCAGTCGGAAACTGGGAGAAGATCTCCAAACAATTAAAAGTTTACAACAAATGGACAGACGGATGGAAAATCATCTAAAGTGTTGCATAAACGGAAAGGAATGTGTCAATATAGTGTGTAAGCTCCTGAAAAATTATCAGAAAACTGCCATTTCATGGAATGGATGGACAGGCTGACAAGGCCATCCCGTAAGATGTTGCATCAGTTAAAGGCCCAATATACGTAACTTTCGGCAAAACTTGAAGCGAAAATCAAGCCTAATAACTTACTATATTTATAGATTTAGTTAAGATTAACTGATATCAGCAGTATTCAAGATGAATTCTTTCGTGGTTACCGGTCCAGCAGCAGTTGAAACACGCTATTTGTAAACACGCGTCCATTTTGAACTGTCTTCTACCTCCGGTTTGTTGTTGAAGTGAGCCCCACCTGAATTTTTTTCAATTCTTTGGATTTTTCTGTCAAGAGTTTCTTGTTAGTTACCGCTCAGGTTTACTTCGTTTTAGGCTTATTTTTGCATAGTTATCAACTGGATTTTTTTCAGAATTTTTTAGAATCACGAAAATTTCCCTGAAGATACGCATATTGGGCCTTTAACAGGCGTATAAAAAGGGTTGAAGTCTGAAGTAAAATGCCAGTGCACAATAACATAATTTATATAGATCATCCAAGTGAAGTTAATCATAATCTGCCCATTAGTTATGATGGAGTTTGGTGTTGAAAGGATAATATGCTCATGTAACAAGAAAGTCAGGATGTTGGTTTCATTTAAGAATTTATTATATTGTGAAATCAATAATAATATGTATAACACCATAAAAAGATTTTGGACAGCAGATGAATAGAATTCACAATATTTTCAACAAATACATAACATCAACTGTTCATATTTGCAATGATATATAAATATTATCAAAGTTAAAGAGCAAAAATCTGTAATAAGTTCAAATAACAAGGTATTTCTACAACATTAGTTAATAGACATACAAATTATGTTATACTGTAAAGAATGATCATGTATCTCCACAGAGACCTGTATATTGGCCCACTTCATGGCAAGGACTTCTAGTGATTTGTGGGTCAAGGTCATCATCACACGAAACAGATAAAATCTGTATACATTGGGTATAATATTCTGATTAAATAGTAACCACAGTTGACATAAAAGTAATATGATTTCATTAAGAGTTCACCTCCATTAAGAGACCACCTCCATTGGAAGATCACCTCCATTAAAAGATCACTTTAATTAAAAGATCACCTCCATTGAAAGATCACTTTAATTAAAAGACCACCTCCATTAAAAGATCATCTCCATTAAGAGACCACCTCCATTAAAAGATCACCTCCATTAAAGATCACCTCCATTGAAAGATCACCTCCATTAAAAGATCACTTTGATTAAATGATCACCTCCATTGAAAGATCTCCTCCATTAAAAGATCATCTCCATTAAAGATTACCTCCATTAAGAGACCACCTCCATTACAAGATCACCTCCATTAAAGATCACCTCCATTGAAAGATCACCTCCGTTAAAAGATCACTTCCATTAAAAGATCACTTTAATTAAAAGATCATTCCATTGAAAGATCATCTCCATTAAGAGACCACCTCCATTAAAGATCACCTCCATTAAGAGATCACCTCCATTAAAAGATCATTCCCATTGAAAGATCACTTCTATTAAGAGACCACCTCCATTAAGAGACCACCTCCTCAACATGACAAATATAAATTCAATAATCGGGGTTTCAGTAAATATATATAATAATTATATAAGTTGAGTAGCTGGTTTATTAGTATTTAGGTAAAGTGTTACAACAACTATCAAACAAGCCACCTAAGTTTTGTTGTGCTAGTACCAATAACTGCATATCTGTATATTGTTGAAATTCTAGCCAATTTGACCCTTTTGAGTCCCTCCCCTCTGCACCAGAGGTGGGCTAGAGACTAAATTCTTTCAACATCAAACCGTCATCTACTGGTTATAATTCCAACCAAGTTCCAATTATCTCCAACTGAAAATTAACAAAATATATCCAAATATGTCATTTTCCTATATAAGCTATAGTAAACTTCACCCCCTCCCCAGTGGGGAACCTGAAATCTGGGGGGCCTGAAATTCACAATTTTGATAAAGCGCCTTAAGACCTTTCTATTTAAGAAGAGTATTTGGATCTCCTAGCAGGTTATGACCATATAATTCACAATTATTGTGTAACTTTGTCCAGGGAAGGTTCCTGTCAAATTTCATTCAAAGCGGTTCAGGGGTTTTTGAGAAGAAGTTGAAAATGTAAATTGTTTACGGACACACGACGGACAATGATGGACAAAAGACGATTAGAAAAGGTCATTTGAGACTTCGTCACAGGTGACCTAAAAAGTAATAAAAAAACTTATTAATATGTATTGGATGCCAGAGTAAAAATTATAAGAACTTAAGGCTGTGTATTAAAAGCAGTACATAGTCCCTCAGGACGAACTCGAAAAAAAGGCAAGAACTCTTCATATAGCATTGTACAAGTGCAAGGAGCATAACTCTGTTTAAAGCGCGATACAAAACCAAACTTTCAGTACAAACAAGGTGCTCAGTCACCTCAAGGGGCATAACTGATTGTATATAACATTGTACCTCAGTCACCTCAAGGGGCATAACTGATTGTATATAACATTGTACCTCAATCACCTCAAGGGGCATAACTCTGTATATAACATTGTAACTCAGTCACCTCAAGGGACATAACTCTGTATATAACATTGTACCTCAGTCACCTCAAGGGGCATAACTCTGTATATAGCATGGTACAAAAACAACAGAACAACTGATGCGCGGCCATTACAGAGGCAGAACCTGATCTGTATACCTTGTGGTGTAGAGCAAAAATAACTTTCAGTACCAGATGCCCAGCCACCTCAAGGGACATAACTCTGTTTATATCGTGATAGGCAGATACAAAAACAAATTCACTGCAAAATGCCCAGCCATCCTAACAGGCAACCACACACAAAATTTGGCAGTCAAGCATAAATAAATTGATATTCATCAAATGTTGAACAAAGGGACATAACTGTTGTAAATTTTGGCAAATATCTACCTCAGGAACATTGACACGAGTTAAAGTCATACATGTATATGGCAGGAATTTGTAGGAATTAAGTCATGATATTTTGAAACCTCCAATAAGAGGTAACCTTAATCTATATATATAATTGTAAACAAAATGTCATTCTTCTTAGAGTATAGGTACAATTAAGAAATAGAAGGGTTTAAAATGAGCTCATCTAAAACATTTTACAATATAGAGTTGATTTTGACATAAAATCCTCATAAAACAAACAAAACCAGATTCAGTAGTTTGCATGCTTTTTATACCTAGACCTATCAATATAAGTTTTAATGCATAAAACCAGGTAGGTAAGGTTGAATACCCTGAAATATTTTTTTTTTTTTAAATACTGCAGAAATTATATGGATTTCAGATCCAAAAATTGATAAGAAGCATAATGATAAAATATAATATTAATAGAATACCCTGAAATGAAAAAAAAACGAATATAAAAATGCTGCAGAAATTAAATGGATTTCGGATCCAAAATTGTTGAGAAGCATAATGATAAAATTATATTAAAAACTGGGAATTATCAAACAATTCACCGGTCTCCATAAGAAATACCTGTACAATAAGGAATACCTTTACAATAACGAATACCTGTTCAATAAGGAATACCTGTACAATAAGGTATATCTGTACAATAAGGTATACCTGTACAATAAGGTATACCTGTACAATAAGGAATACCTGTACAATAAGGTATACCTGTACAATAAGGAATACCTGTACAATAAGGAATACCTGTACAATAAGGTATACCTGTACAATAAGGTATACCTGTACAATAAGGAATACCTGTACAATAAGGTATACCTGTACAATAAGGAATACCTGTACAATAAGGTATACCTGTACAATAAGGTATACCTGTACAATAAGGTAAGGAATACCTGTACAATAAGGAATACCTGTACAATAAGGTATACCTGTACAATAAGGTATACCTGTACAATAAGGAATACCTGTACAATAAGGTATACCTGTACAATAAGGAATACCTGTACAATAAGGTATACCTGTACAATAAGGTATACCTGTACAATAAGGTATACCTATACAATAAGGAATACCTGTACAATAAGGTATACCTGTACAATAAGGTATACCTTTACAATAAGGTATACCTATACAATAAGGAATACCTGTACAATAAGGAATACCTGTACAATAAGGTATACCTGTACAATAAGGAATACCTGTACAATAAGGTATACCTGTACAATAAGGAATACCTGTACAATAAGGTATACCTGTACAATAAGGTATATCTGTACAATAAGGTATACCTGTACAATAAGGTATACCTGTACAATAAGGAATACCTGTACAATAAGGTATACCTGTACAATAAGGAATACCTGTACAATAAGGTATACCTGTACAATAAGGTATACCTGTACAATAAGGAATACCTGTACAATAAGGAATACCTGTACAATAAGGTATACCTATACAATAAGGTATACCTGTACAATAAGGTATACCTATACAATAAGGTATACCTGTACAATAAGGTATACCTGTACAATAAGGTATACCTGTACAATAAGGTATACCTGTACAATAAGGTATACCTGTACAATAAGGTATACCTGTACAATAAGGTATACCTATACAATAAGGTATACCTGTACAATAAGGTATACCTGTACAATAAGGTATACCTGTACAATAAGGTAAGGAATACCTGTACAATAAGGAATACCTGTACAATAAGGTATACCTGTACAATAAGGTATATATGTACAATAAGGAATACCTGTACAATAAGGTATACCTGTACAATAAGGAATACCTGTACAATAAGGTATACCTATACAATAAGGAATACCTGTACAATAAGGTATACCTGTACAATAAGGAATACCTGTACAATAAGGAATACCTGTACAATAAGGTATACCTATACAATAAGGAATACCTGTACAATAAGGAATACCTATACAATAAGGAATACCTGTACAATAAGGTATACCTGTACAATAAGGTATACCTATACAATAAGGAATACCTGTACAATAAGGAATACCTGTACAATAAGGAATACCTGTACAATAAGGAATACCTGTACAATAAGGTATACCTGTACAATAAGGTATATCTGTACAATAAGGTATACCTGTACAATTCTACCATTAAATGTATATTTAAAAACAACATATTTAAACAAAACAATGCAATTAATATTACTATAACATGTAACCAAATAATAAGATGGCTATCTGTTTTGCGATGGCATCATAATAGGACAATTTTATTTTGGATATTCAACCAAAAGGTATACGGGGTAAATATTAAAGTCTTACCTATATCAGTGGCATTAAGACTCAGTGAATTTGCAAAAGCAAGGATAAAATACGCTAATGCAGTCTAACTTCTTTCGGGAAAAAAAACAAATAAAAAAACAAAACATCAAAATGAATTTTTTTTTGTATACATAAGTAGACATAATATATTTATATATCACATAATTGCCATTTTATGCAGAAAGTATAGCCATGTCATATTTCTGCGTATTTCATGCGTAATATGACCTATCAGCCCTGAGATTGGTTGTGTTGGGTTTCATTTGTTTTTATTGCAGTGTCACGCCTAGAACAATTACATGACGTCATTGACTTTTCCACTTAGGTCAAAATGCCAGCGTTTTACATTTCAATGTGGCATGAAAATTGTCATTTTTTGATGATGTTATAACAATTATCTTATCGGTACACTGTTTTTCATTTCATATTTATGAAACTCATCACAAATTTTTTATTTAAGCTTGTCAAAGGCTTGCTATACTGAAACATTCTTAGATTTGCTTCATAAATCTTGTATGAAATATAAACTAATGTAAGATTCTATATATTAAGTTAAAATTGCTGAAGATATAGTTATGGACAGTCAAGAAAGACAAAATATATATGAAATTGATGAAAAAAATCTAGACTACAGCACCTACATAATATCTTAAATGCTAGCTATTATAATTGTTAAAGATGAAAAAATAACATGATATAATTCAGTAAACACAGCTGTTACTAATGCAGCTTGTTCCAAATCAATCACCCCTGTAATTTCAAAACAAGCTATTCCAACCTTTGAATTGAACATCTTCAATGGTAATGCTTACATAGCTCGAGGTATTCAAACGCCCCCCCCCCCCCCCACCCCCAAAAAAAAAAAAACCAGAATGCCAAACTCTAAATGAATCAATCAAAGAGCGAACATTAACATTGATGGTACAATATAGAAAACATTTGATCAAAATGAGTATATCACTGCCCCATACAAAATATTAAAATTTTTACAAACTTGTTGATGCCATTTTTTCCTGTCCAATTTTGAACCACTGTACATCACAATATTTTGTACAATTTGTACCTGAAATCAATGGAAATGATATCAGTTTCTGGATATTTTATGTGATTGGTTAAAAAAATTATAATATGAAGAGGAATTCACTTCAATTAAATAGAGGGGAAAATGGTGCTTAGGAACACATGATTTAAAGAGGAATGTGATATTAACAGGAGTTATATTAAATGAAATCCACTGTACATGTATTATGTTGATAGCACTGGTCCCTTAGCTTGCATCTTAAATAAATCTGAAAATATACAACCTTATATAGTTTCACACAATAACGACAGACTTTACAACCTTATATAGTTTCACACAATAACGACAGACTTTACAACCTGATATAGTTTCACACAATAACGACAGACTTTACAACCTTATATAGTTTCACACAATAACGGCAGACTTGACAACCTTATATAGTTTCACACAATAACACCAGACTTTACGACCTTATATAGTTTCACACAATAACAACAGACTTTACTACCCTATATAGTTTTACACAATAACCACAGACTTTACAACCTTATATAGTTTCACACAATAACAGCAGACTTTACAACTTTATATAGTTTCACACAATAACCACAGACTTTACGACCTTATATAGTTTCACACAATAACAACAGACTTTACAACCTTATATAGTTTCACACAATAACAACAGACTTTACGACCTTATATAGTTTCACACAATAACCACAGACTTTACAACCTTATATAGTTTCACACAATAACAACAGACTTTACAACCTTATATAGTTTCACACAATAACCACAGACTTTACGACCTTATATAGTTTCACACAATAACCACAGACTTTACAACCTTATATAGTTTCACACAATAACGACAGACTATACAACCTTATATAGTTTCACACAATAACACCAGACTTTACAACCTTATATAGTTTCACACAATAACGGCAGACATTACAACCTTATATAGTTTCACACAATCCACTGTACATGTATTATGTTGATAGCACTGGTCCCTTAGCTTGCATCTTAAATAAATCTGAAAATATACAACCTTATATAGTTTCACACAATAACGACAGACTTTACAACCTTATATAGTTTCACACAATAACGGTAGACTTTACGACCTTATATAGTTTCACACAATAACCACAGACTTTACAACCTTATATAGTTTCACACAATAACGACAGACTTTACGACCTTATATAGTTTCACACAATAACCACAGACTTTACAACCTTATATAGTTTCACACAATAACGACAGACTTTACAACCTGATATAGTTTCACACAATAACACCAGACTTTACAACCTTATATAGTTTCACACAATAACGACAGACTTTACAACCTTATATAGTTTCACACAATAACACCAGACATTACAACCTTATATAGTTTCACACAATAACGACAGACTTTACAACCTTATATAGTTTCACACAATAACCACAGACTTTTCGACCCTATATAGTTTTACACAATAACACCAGACTTTACGACCTTATATAGTTTCACACAATAACCACAGACTTCACAACCTTATATAGTTTCACACAATAACGACAGACTATACAACCTTATATAGTTTCACACAATAACACCAGACTTTACAACCTTATATAGTTTCACACAATAACGACAGACTTTACAACCTTATATAGTTTCACACAATAACGGCAGACATTACAACCTTATATAGTTTCACACAATAACGACAGACTTTACAACCTTATATAGTTTCACACAGCAGACTTTACGACCTTATATAGTTTCACACAACAACGACAGACTTTACAACCTTATATAGTTTCACACAACAACGACAGACTTTACGACCTTATATGGTTTCACACAATAACAACAGACTTTATAACCTTATATAGTTTCACACAATAACATCAGACTTTAAGTAAAAAATTACGGTTAAGAGGAATGTAATATTAAGAGGGGTGATATTAAGTGGAATCCACTGTATTATATATACTAGAATAAGCCACTATTACCACTATAGGGGGTACACAACCTTCTTGTTAATATGTTTTCACTTGGAATTACAAAATCTCAACAATTAAAAATGTTTGGTGTGGTCAATATTATAATGCAGTTAGAGCTAATTCATTCCTCCATACAACGTGTAAAGTATAAAGAGTTACTCCAGAGAGTTACTAATTGTTTACGTATGTAGTTGATGGCGATACGTTGGGGGCGTTGCTGCCAAATTACTCCAGGCCTAATTGTTTACGTATGTAGTTGATGGCGATACGTTGGGGGCGTTGCTACCGAATTACTCCAGGCCTAATTGTTTACGTATGTAGTTGATGATGATACGTTGGGGGCGTTGATGCCGAATTACTCCAGGCCTAATTGTTTACGTATGTAGTTGATGACGATACGTTGGGGGCGTCGCTGCCAAATTACTCCAGGTCTAATTGTTTACGTATGTAGTTGATGACGATACGTTGGGGGCGTTGATGCCGAATTACTCCAGGTCTAATTGTTTACGTATGTAGTTGATGACGATACGTTTGGGGCGTCGCTGCCATTCCTCCATGACATCATGAGGTGTACTGATCTGGTCTCCTTTCAGTCTGTCAAGTAAGGTCACACACAAAACTGCGCCTAAAAATCAAATAAAAACAAAATGAGCAGGGGCTCACATAGTCATACCCCCGACCTCCATAAAAGTGGTCAATGGTGACCTTTGACCTCCAACATTGACCAATGACCACCAATATCTAACCAGGTGTAGAACTGGATAGTGTGATGGTATGGTATGAATATATACCCCCCTTACCTGTACACAATTTTTTCTGAAGTTTTGTTTGGCTTTATTTTGCAACAGAAACAGGTTTAGTTATTGCCTATGAACAAAACCGGTTTGAACACGAGTAGTCCTATACCCCAACAGGGCTAGGAGATCTGAAACATTTTTATATTTACGATGGACATTAAGGAGACCTGACTTAATACAAGGATAACAGATAGACGGGTCCCCAACAAGACTTACTTTTAATGCCAGCTCTGTGTGTCATGGCGGCGAAGCACAGTGACTCCATCTCTATGTTTACAACTCTGCGGGAATGTGCCCTCTTCAGGAACGCCATCTTGTCATCGGGAGTGTAATCACAGAATGCACCGTCCAGCCTGGCTTGGCCTGAAAATCATCATAATTCTATCGAAGTTGGTTGGAAAACTTTTGACTTATCTGAGTATTCGATTTAGGTGAGTCTGAATGTTTGATATAAAGTTTGGCCCCGGGACGGATGGAATACTTCAAATTAAACAAAGTCTTCAATTTAAACAAGTTTAAGCTAATTAGGAGGTTTGACTTTATTTGTTATTGAAGTAAAGTCAGTTTTAAATTCCATTTTACTCCTGTGATACATCTTGGGCAGGTTTTAATTGTACACAGGATAACTGTCGCCTTATAAGTATATACGGATGGGGATTTCCCCGTCAGCTACATTGGTGAAGTGCGTGTAGTGGATTTGCAAACTAGGGGTTGCGGGTTCAATCTCCAATGGAGGAATATAACACTTTTTCCTTCTATAAGCAGTGACTGGGGCCCCCATAGAACTGTCTTTCCTACTGTAAGCAGGGACTGGGGCCCTCCCTGTGTAGAGGGCCCCGATTAAGTTAGGTGTTCAGGGAACGTACACACATTGAAATGTGGAGATTAGTGTGACTGCAAGGTCAATTTTTATCTTCGTGCTAGAGGAATCAAATTCCTTTCAGCTGGAATCAGTAGAGCATGCTCAGTAGACAGTGGTTTGGGGTCACTGGTTCGATTCTCAGTGAAAGCACACACCACTGGCTTTTCCGCTACTCATCATTTTCCCCAATTTTTGACAGTGCCATTTTTCTGTCATTCTCTAAGGGTACCCAAGTCAATGCTATAATTTAATGTTGGGCCTTTTTTGCAAATAGGTAATAAGTTATTTTGGTAAACATTTATAATCTGCATTTATTATGAATGTTTTATACTTCAAACTGCAGTCAAAAAAAAAAAATAACTATTGAAAGTGAGGGCCAAGTGTTGTCCCTCTGATATAAGGTCTTGGTTTGTAGCAAAATAAATACTGAATAATCATCTATTTTCGAGGGGTAAACATTTTGTTGTTTTCTAAAAACACTTAATTATGAAAACATGCATTACCAGCTAGTAGACCATAAACAAATTCTTCTTTATACAATAAAAATTATGTGATAAATAGTTAATATTTTGAATTTTTCATTACTTTGTGGGCATAATGGAGAGAATTTATATATATAGGCCTTTGTGAAATTTGTCTCATATTCAATCCAATTGACTTGTCAATAAAATTTATTGAAAGTAAATTATTCAATGAACTCATGGACATTTGAATTCTTGGATTAAGTGTAGCAAGGAAATAAATGAAAATTAAAACAATTTTATAGCAATACACAAATTTCTAATGTACTATAATGTGCAATAACAATAAACAAGAGGCCCAGAGGGCCTGTATCGCTCACCTGGATACATTGATATCTAGGTTATCATGGTAAAATGTTTTCTTTCTTGCCCCGCCCCTCAGGCCCCTGGGGGCGGGGGGAGGGGTTGTTCAGTCCCACCATTAGTACAATTGTGAATCCTGGGCACCTAAGGATGCTCCCTGCCGAATAAGGTTGATTTCCAATCAGTGGTTATGGAGAAGAAGTCGCTAATATCAATACAGCTAAATAACTCTTTTTGGCCCGCCCCTCAGCCCCCTGGGGGGTCAGTCCCACCATTAGTAAAAGTTGGAATCCTGGGCACCCAAGGATGCTCCCTGCCATATCAGGTTGATTTCCAATCAGTGGTTATTGAGAAGAAGTCGCTAATATCAATACAGCTAAATAACTCTTTTTGGCCCGCCCCTCAGCCCCCTGGGGGGTCAGTCCCACCATTAGTAAAAGTTGGAATCCTGGGCACCCAAGGATGCTCCCTGCCATATCAGGTTGATTTCCAATCAGTGGTTATGGAGAAGAAGTCGCTTAAACCAATATAGCTAATTAACCCTTTTTGGCCCAACCCCTCAGCCCCCTAGGGGGTCAGTCCCACCATTAGTACAATTTTGAATCCTAAGCACCTAAGGATGCTTTCTACCAAATAAGTTTGATTTCCAATCAGTGATTATTGAGAAGAAGTCGCTAATATCAATACCGCTAAATAACTCTTTTTGGCCCGCCCCTCAGCCCCCTGGGGGGGGGGGGGGGGGGGTCAGTCCCACCATTAGTTCTATTTTGAATACTGAGCACCTAGGGATGCTTCCTGCCAAATAAGGCTGCTTTCAAATCAGTGGTTATGGAGAAGAAGTTGCTTAAACCAATATAGCTAAATAACCCTTTTTGGCCCAACCCCTCAGCCCCATAGGGGGTCAGTCCCACCATCAGTACAATTTTGAATCCTGGGCACCTAAAGATGCTTCCTGCCAAATAAGTTTGATTTCCAATCAGTGGTTATGGAGAAGAAGTCGCTAATATCAATACAGCTAAATAACTCTTTTTGGCCCGCCCCTCAGCCCCCTGGGGGGTCAATCCCACCATTAGTAAAATTGTGAATCCTGGGCACCCAAGGATGCTCCCTGCCATATCAGGTTGATTTCCAATCAGTGGTTATTGAGAAGAAGTCGCTAATATCAATATAGCTAAATAACCCTCTTTGGCCCAACCCCTCAGCCCCCTAGGGGGTCAGTCCCACCATAAGTACAATTTTGAATCCTAAGCACCTAGGGATGCTTCCTGCCAAATAAGGTTGATTTCCAATCAGTGGTTATGGAGAAGAAGTCGCTTAAACCAATATAGCTAAATAACCCTTTTTGGCCCAACCCCTCAGCCCCATAGGGGGTCAGTCCCACCATAAGTACAATTTTGAATCCTGGGCACCTAAAGATGCTTCCTGCCAAATAAGTTTGATTTCCAATCAGTGGTTATGGAGAAGAAGTCGCTAATATCAATATAGCTAAATAATTTTTTATGGCCCCACCCCTCAGCACCCTGGGGCTCAGTCCCACCATGAGTACAATTTTGAATCCTCAGTACCTAGGGATGCTTCCTGCCAAATAAGGCTGATTTCAAATCAGTGGTTATGGAGAAGAAGTCGCTTAAACCAATATAGCTAAATAACCCTTTTTGGCCCCGCCCTCAGCCCCCTAGGGAGGCAGTCCCACCATTAGTACACTTTTGAATCCTGGTTACCTAAGGATGCTTCCTGCCAAATTAGGTTGATTTCCTATCAGTGGTTATGGAGAAGAAGTCGTTTAAAGAATTGTTGACGGACGACGGACGGACGACGGATGGACGACGGACGCCACGGTATGGCATAAGCTCACCTCGGTCCTTCGGACCAGGTTAGCTAAAAACCAGGAAGATTTCCTGGCATTGTATTATGATGTACCGGTATTATGGAATCACATTCAAGGATACGAGAAGGTTGACCGTTACTATAAAAAGATTTCACCTTTTGACCAATAACATTGGTCCAGATCTACTCCAGCTTCATACAAACACTGATTACTTCTCAAACAAACATTCATTGGAATAGATTTTCTGTACACAAGCAAACCTCAACTTTGGGTTAAAATGTCAATATTACTATAGAGAAAGAAAAACCAGATCTTTGTTTCCAAATTATAATGATATATTTGATTATTATCAAGCAAATAATAAAGTAAAATGTAAACAAAACCATTGTAAAAGACAAACAATACTGGTTTTAGACTCCACACCTATATTTACCCTCATAGAAGTCGTAAGTACACATGGTTTTGCCTCGGACAGCTTTTATATCAGCATCCGCAGCCACGGCCATAAGTTCAGAGTTGAGCTCCTTGTCTAGCAGGGCTGGATGCTGAATTATCATCCCAAGGGTTGCCTAGGAAACCAAACACAAATACTACACATCATCCCAAGGGTTGCCTAGGAAACCAAACATAAGTACAAACGATGAAATACTTCATATCATCCCAAGGGTTGTCTAGAAAACCAAACACAAATACTACACATCATCCCAAGGGTTGCCTAGGAAACCAAACACAAGTACAAACGATGAAATACTTCATATCATCTCAAGGGTTGCCTAGGAAACCAAACACAAGTGGAAACTGTGAAATACTACACATTATTCCAAGGGTTGTCTAGGAAACCAAACACAAATACTACAATCATCCCATGGGTTGCCTAGGAAACCAAACACAAGTGCAAACTGTGAAATACTACACATTATCCCAAGGGTTGTCTAGGAAACCAAACACAAATACTACAATCATTCAAAGGGTTGCCTAGGAAACCAAACAAAAATACTACACATTATCCCAAGGGTTGTCTAGGAAACCAAATACAAACACTACAGTCATCCCAAGGGTTGTCTAGGAAACCAAACACAAGTACAAAATGTGAAATACTACACATCATTTCAAGGGTTGCCTAGGAAACCAAACACAAGTACTACACATCATCTCAAGAGTTGCCTAGGAAACCAAACACAAGTACAAACTGTGAAATACTACAACACACAAAACATAATATCATGCTTTTTCTTTCATTTATCAGTTTTAATATTGTATGGTTTCTGATCATATTCTATAAGTAAATAATTGTGCTATGAAAATCACAGCTACCACCTCTTAATGAAACCTATGTTTATCGTATGAAAACTTTGATCCAAGACTGATATGATTTGTCTCGAAGTCTAAATTCACTCTATGCTAAACCAGATCAGTAACCGATACCTAAACTTAATTCATATTTCCCATTTTGAACACACCCCAAGGAGACAATACTTAAAATTGAACTATTTTCTTCAATTATATCTAAGAAGTAGGATTTTTTAATACATGAATCCCCATTCATCCTATCCTTCAGGCCTCAACCCTAAAATCTGTCCTATACCAAAAATAAACAGTCACAGGTGGTACAATAAATAACACAATCGCCTTTCACTGAGGAAGCTGTGGGCCTGATCATGCAGACAACAACAGGTATTGGATCATTTCTCCGTGGGTTTTCTCTTGGTACTCCAGTTTCCTCCCACAGTAAGATAAAGTGTGATATGTATAAGTTAATTATTATTTTTTCATAATTGTTGTAAAATAAATGAAATTTAATCCTGATGTTAAACATGAAGTGCTGCAGCAACTTTTTTATCCTGATTTTAAAGGCCCATTATAAGTAACTTTAGGCAAAACCTAAAGCAAAAATTACGCCTAATAACTTAATATATTTATAGATTTAGTTAAGATTAACTGATATCAGCAATATCCAAGATGAATTCTTACGCGGTCAAATATTCATCCGAATGAGCATTTCATGGGAATGAAAATTTTATAGGACACCGGTACAGCAGCAGTTGAAACTCGGTATTTGTAAACACGCGTCCATTTTGAACTGTTTTCTGACTTTGGCTTATGGTTGAAGTGGGCCACACCTGAATTATTTTCAATTCTTTGGATTTTTCTGTCAAGAGTTTCTTGTTAGTTACCGCTCAGGTTTACTTCGTCTTAAGCTTATTTTTGCATGGTTATCAAATTTTTCAGAATCACGATAAGTTTCCTTAAGTTATGTATATTGGGCCTTTAACACATGTTGTCTTTTAGAAAGGTTTGGATGAAACTTCTCACCACTTCCATATACGATCGTAAGATACCATCGACTGCTGCTTCAGATATAACGACTGTTCCTGGCTCGAGACCTGTGGAGATGATTAGAAGGTAGACGGATTAACAAGCTAATGTTACTAATGACAAACTGACCCTTATCTGTCTCTAAACTCTTTCCTGGCCGATTGCTGTAAAGATACGTGACAGACTGACTGATGGGGAAATGAGTAGTTAGAATAGAACTCCCTTCATTTCTAGAAAACTTATTACACATTGTTTTCTACCACATAAATCCTACATTCAACAAATCAATTCTTGCACAAACAACTTTCTCTGTCGTCTAACATGTATTATTTCAGCAATGGTCTTTACGTCATGTATGACTTCAGATATGATCTTCCATAGATAGTTTATGATTGTTATGATTGTAAGCAATAAGATGATGAAATTCATTCATCAATAGGTGGTCTACATGCTTGGTCTGGGTGTAGATATAAAAAGGGGGGCGGAGGGGGAGGGACAGGGGCTTAGGGGGGGGGACAGGATGGGGGGAGGGGCAGGACGGGGGGGAGGGGGGTACTGACTTACCTAGTCCGCCACTGGTCCCTATCCTGAAGAAGGTGACCTCACTTGGGGAACACTCAGCATGGTGAAGTAGCTTTAGAATCTCATGCATCAGGATGGACAAGGAGGGAATCCCCATACCATGCTGAAACAGGGGTGGAAACATCACTCAATTAACTGTTCACCAGACATCAGGATAGACATGGAGGGAATCCCCATACCATGCTGAAACAGGGGTGGAAACATCACTCAATTAACTGTTCACCAGACATCAGGATAGACAAGGAGGGAATCCCCATACCATGCTGAAACAGGGGTGGAAACATCACTCAATTAACTGTTCACCAGACATCAGGATAGACAAGGAGGGAATCCCCATACCATGCTGAAACAGGGGTGGAAACATCACTCAATTAACTGTTCACCAGACATCAGGATAGACAAGGAGGGAATCCCCATACCATGCTGTAACAGGGGTGGAAACATCACTCAATTAACTGTTCACCAGACATCAGGATAGACAAGGAGGGAATCCCCATACCATGCTGAAACAGGGGTGGAAACATCACTCAATTAACTGTTCACCAGACATCAGGATAGACATGGAGGGAATCCCCATACCATGCTGAAACAGGGGTGGAAACATCACTCAATTAACTGTTCACCAGACATCAGGATAGACAAGGAGGGAATCCCCATACCATGCTGAAACAGGGGTGGAAACATCACTCAATTAACTGTTCACCAGACATCAGGATGGACAAGGAGGGAATCCCCATACCATGCTGAAACAGGGGTGGAAACATCACTCAATTAACTGTTCACCAGACATCAGGATAGACAAGGAGGGAATCCCCATACCATGCTGAAACAGGGGTGAAACATCACTCAATTAACTGTTCACCAGACATCAGGGTAGACAAGGAGGGAATCCCCATACCATGCTGAAACAGGGGTGGAAACATCACTCAATTAACTGTTCACGAGACATCAGGGTAGACAAGGAGGGAATCCCCATACCATGCTGAAACAGGGGTGGAAACATCACTCAATTAACTGTTCACGAGACATCAGGATAGACAAGGAGGGAATCCCCATACCATGCTGAAACAGGGGTGGAAACATCACTCAATTAACTGTTCACCAGACACCAGGATAGACAAGGAGGGAATCCCCATACCATGCTGAAACAGGGGTGGAAACATCACTCAATTAACTGTTCACCAGACACCAGGATAGACAAGGAGGGAATCCCCATACCATGCTGAAACAGGGGTGGAAACATCACTCAATTAACTGTTCACCAGACATCAGGATAGACAAGGAGGGAATCCCCATACCATGCTGAAACAGGGGTGGAAACATCACTCAATTAACTGTTCACCAGACATCAGGATGGACAAGGAGGGAATCCCCATACCATGCTGAAACAGGGGTGGAAACATCACTCAATTAACTGTTCACCAGACACCAGGATAGACAAGGAGGGAATCCCCATACCATGCTGAAACAGGGGTGGAAACATCACTCAATTAACTGTTCACCAGGCACCAGGATAGACAAGGAGGGAATCCCCATACCATGCTGAAACAGGGATGGAAACATCACTCAATTAACTGTTCACCAGACACCAGGATAGACAAGGAGGGAATCCCCATACCATGCTGAAACAGGGGTGGAAACATCACTCAATTAACTGTTCACCAGACACCAGGATAGACAAGGAGGGAATCCCCATACCATGCTGAAACAGGGGTGGAAACATCACTCAATTAACTGTTCACCAGACATCAGGATAGACATGGAGGGAATCCCCATACCATGCTGAAACAGGGGTGGAAACATCACTCAATTAACTGTTCACCAGACATCAGGGTAGACAAGGAGGGAATCCCCATACCATGCTGAAACAGGGGTGGAAACATCACTCAATTAACTGTTCACCAGACATCAGGGTAGACAAGGAGGGAATCCCCATACCATGCTGAAACAGGGGTGGAAACATCACTCAATTAACTGTTCACCAGACATCAGGATAGACAAGGAGGGAATCCCCATACCATGCTGAAACAGGGGTGGAAACATCACTCAATTAACTGTTCACCAGACATCAGGATAGACAAGGAGGGAATCCCCATACCATGCTGAAACAGGGGTGGAAACATCACTCAATTAACTGTTCACCAGACATCAGGATAGACAAGGAGGGAATCCCCATACCATGCTGAAACAGGGGTGGAAACATCACTCAATTAACTGTTCACCAGACATCAGGGTAGACAAGGGGGGAATCCCCATACCATGCTGAAACAGGGGTGGAAACATCACTCAATTAACTGTTCACGAGACATCAGGATAGACAAGGAGGGAATCCCCATACCATGCTGAAACAGGGGTGGAAACATCACTCAATTAACTGTTCACCAGACACCAGGATAGACAAGGAGGGAATCCCCATACCATGCTGAAACAGGGGTGGAAACATCACTCAATTAACTGTTCACCAGACACCAGGATAGACAAGGAGGGAATCCCCATACCATGCTGAAACAGGGGTGGAAACATCACTCAATTAACTGTTCACCAGACATCAGGATAGACAAGGAGGGAATCCCCATACCATGCTGAAACAGGGGTGGAAACATCACTCAATTAACTGTTCACCAGACATCAGGATGGACAAGGAGGGAATCCCCATACCATGCTGAAACAGGGGTGGAAACATCACTCAATTAACTGTTCACCAGACACCAGGATAGACAAGGAGGGAATCCCCATACCATGCTGAAACAGGGGTGGAAACATCACTCAATTAACTGTTCACCAGGCACCAGGATAGACAAGGAGGGAATCCCCATACCATGCTGAAACAGGGATGGAAACATCACTCAATTAACTGTTCACCAGACACCAGGATAGACAAGGAGGGAATCCCCATACCATGCTGAAACAGGGGTGGAAACATCACTCAATTAACTGTTCACCAGACACCAGGATAGACAAGGAGGGAATCCCCATACCATGCTGAAACAGGGGTGGAAACATCACTCAATTAACTGTTCACCAGACATCAGGATAGACATGGAGGGAATCCCCATACCATGCTGAAACAGGGGTGGAAACATCACTCAATTAACTGTTCACCAGACATCAGGGTAGACAAGGAGGGAATCCCCATACCATGCTGAAACAGGGGTGGAAACATCACTCAATTAACTGTTCACCAGACATCAGGGTAGACAAGGAGGGAATCCCCATACCATGCTGAAACAGGGGTGGAAACATCACTCAATTAACTGTTCACCAGACATCAGGATAGACAAGGAGGGAATCCCCATACCATGCTGAAACAGGGGTGGAAACATCACTCAATTAACTGTTCACCAGACATCAGGATAGACAAGGAGGGAATCCCCATACCATGCTGAAACAGGGGTGGAAACATCACTCAATTAACTGTTCACCAGACATCAGGATAGACAAGGAGGGAATCCCCATACCATGCTGAAACAGGGGTGGAAACATCACTCAATTAACTGTTCACCAGACATCAGGGTAGACAAGGGGGGAATCCCCATACCATGCTGAAACAGGGGTGGAAACATCACTCAATTAACTGTTCACCAGACACCAGGATAGACAAGGAGGGAATCCCCATACCATGCTGAAACAGGGGTGGAAACATCACTCAATTAACTGTTCACCAGACATCAGGATAGACAAGGAGGGAATCCCCATACCATGCTGAAACAGGGGTGGAAACATCACTCAATTAACTGTTCACCAGACATCAGGATAGACATGGAGGGAATCCCCATACCATGCTGAAACAGGGGTGGAAACATCACTCAATTAACTGTTCACCAGACACCAGGATAGACAAGGAGGGAATCCCCATACCATGCTGAAACAGGGGTGGAAACATCACTCAATTAACTGTTCACCAGGCATCAGGATAGACAAGGAGGGAATCCCCATACCATGCTGAAACAGGGATGGAAACATCACTCAATTAACTGTTCACCAGACACCAGGATAGACAAGGAGGGAATCCCCATACCATGCTGAAACAGGGGTGGAAACATCACTCAATTAACTGTTCACCAGACATCAGGGTAGACAAGGAGGGAATCCCCATACCATGCTGAAACAGGGGTGGAAACATCACTCAATTAACTGTTCACCAGACACCAGGATAGACAAGGAGGGAATCCCCATACCATGCTGAAACAGGGGTGGAAACATCACTCAATTAACTGTTCACCAGACATCAGGGTAGACAAGGGGGGAATCCCCATACCATGCTGAAACAGGGGTGGAAACATCACTCAATTAACTGTTCACCAGACATCAGGATAGACAAGGAGGGAATCCCCATACCATGCTGAAACAGGGGTGGAAACATCACTCAATTAACTGTTCACCAGACATCAGGGTAGACAAGGGGGGAATCCCCATACCATGCTGAAACAGGGGTGGAAACATCACTCAATTAACTGTTCACGAGACATCAGGATAGACAAGGAGGGAATCCCCATACCATGCTGAAACAGGGGTGGAAACATCACTCAATTAACTGTTCACCAGACACCAGGATAGACAAGGAGGGAATCCCCATACCATGCTGAAACAGGGGTGGAAACATCACTCAATTAACTGTTCACCAGACACCAGGATAGACAAGGAGGGAATCCCCATACCATGCTGAAACAGGGGTGGAAACATCACTCAATTAACTGTTCACCAGACATCAGGATAGACAAGGAGGGAATCCCCATACCATGCTGAAACAGGGGTGGAAACATCACTCAATTAACTGTTCACCAGACATCAGGATGGACAAGGAGGGAATCCCCATACCATGCTGAAACAGGGGTGGAAACATCACTCAATTAACTGTTCACCAGACACCAGGATAGACAAGGAGGGAATCCCCATACCATGCTGAAACAGGGGTGGAAACATCACTCAATTAACTGTTCACCAGGCACCAGGATAGACAAGGAGGGAATCCCCATACCATGCTGAAACAGGGATGGAAACATCACTCAATTAACTGTTCACCAGACACCAGGATAGACAAGGAGGGAATCCCCATACCATGCTGAAACAGGGGTGGAAACATCACTCAATTAACTGTTCACCAGACACCAGGATAGACAAGGAGGGAATCCCCATACCATGCTGAAACAGGGGTGGAAACATCACTCAATTAACTGTTCACCAGACATCAGGATAGACATGGAGGGAATCCCCATACCATGCTGAAACAGGGGTGGAAACATCACTCAATTAACTGTTCACCAGACATCAGGGTAGACAAGGAGGGAATCCCCATACCATGCTGAAACAGGGGTGGAAACATCACTCAATTAACTGTTCACCAGACATCAGGGTAGACAAGGAGGGAATCCCCATACCATGCTGAAACAGGGGTGGAAACATCACTCAATTAACTGTTCACCAGACATCAGGGTAGACAAGGAGGGAATCCCCATACCATGCTGAAACAGGGGTGGAAACATCACTCAATTAACTGTTCACCAGACATCAGGATAGACAAGGAGGGAATCCCCATACCATGCTGAAACAGGGGTGGAAACATCACTCAATTAACTGTTCACCAGACATCAGGATAGACAAGGAGGGAATCCCCATACCATGCTGAAACAGGGGTGGAAACATCACTCAATTAACTGTTCACCAGACATCAGGATAGACAAGGAGGGAATCCCCATACCATGCTGAAACAGGGGTGGAAACATCACTCAATTAACTGTTCACCAGACATCAGGGTAGACAAGGGGGGAATCCCCATACCATGCTGAAACAGGGGTGGAAACATCACTCAATTAACTGTTCACCAGACACCAGGATAGACAAGGAGGGAATCCCCATACCATGCTGAAACAGGGGTGGAAACATCACTCAATTAACTGTTCACCAGACATCAGGATAGACAAGGAGGGAATCCCCATACCATGCTGAAACAGGGGTGGAAACATCACTCAATTAACTGTTCACCAGACATCAGGATAGACATGGAGGGAATCCCCATACCATGCTGAAACAGGGGTGGAAACATCACTCAATTAACTGTTCACCAGACACCAGGATAGACAAGGAGGGAATCCCCATACCATGCTGAAACAGGGGTGGAAACATCACTCAATTAACTGTTCACCAGGCATCAGGATAGACAAGGAGGGAATCCCCATACCATGCTGAAACAGGGATGGAAACATCACTCAATTAACTGTTCACCAGACACCAGGATAGACAAGGAGGGAATCCCCATACCATGCTGAAACAGGGGTGGAAACATCACTCAATTAACTGTTCACCAGACATCAGGGTAGACAAGGAGGGAATCCCCATACCATGCTGAAACAGGGGTGGAAACATCACTCAATTAACTGTTCACCAGACACCAGGATAGACAAGGAGGGAATCCCCATACCATGCTGAAACAGGGGTGGAAACATCACTCAATTAACTGTTCACCAGACATCAGGGTAGACAAGGGGGGAATCCCCATACCATGCTGAAACAGGGGTGGAAACATCACTCAATTAACTGTTCACCAGACACCAGGATAGACAAGGGGGGAATCCCCATACCATGCTGAAACAGGGGTGGAAACATCACTCAATTAACTGTTCACCAGACACCAGGATGGACAAGGAGGGAATCCCCATACCATGCTGAAACAGGGGTGGAAACATCACTCAATTAACTGTTCACCAGACACCAGGATGGACAAGGAGGGAATCCCCATACCATGCTGAAACAGGGGTGGAAACATCACTCAATTAACTGTTCACCAGACACCAGGATAGACAAGGAGGGAATCCCCATACCATGCTGAAACAGGGGTGGAAACATCACTCAATTAACTGTTCACCAGACATCAGGGTAGACAAGGGGGGAATCCCCATACCATGCTGAAACAGGGGTGGAAACATCACTCAATTAACTGTTCACCAGACACCAGGATAGACAAGGAGGGAATCCCCATACCATGCTGAAACAGGGGTGGAAACATCACTCAATTAACTGTTCACCAGACATCAGGATAGACAAGGAGGGAATCCCCATACCATGCTGAAACAGGGGTGGAAACATCACTCAATTAACTGTTCACCAGACATCAGGATAGACATGGAGGGAATCCCCATACCATGCTGAAACAGGGGTGGAAACATCACTCAATTAACTGTTCACCAGACATCAGGATAGACAAGGAGGGAATCCCCATACCATGCTGAAACAGGGGTGGAAACATCACTCAATTAACTGTTCACCAGACATCAGGATAGACAAGGAGGGAATCCCCATACCATGCTGAAACAGGGGTGGAAACATCACTCAATTAACTGTTCACCAGACATCAGGATAGACAAGGAGGGAATCCCCATACCATGCTGAAACAGGGGTGGAAACATCACTCAATTAACTGTTCACCAGACATCAGGATAGACAAGGAGGGAATCCCCATACCATGCTGAAACAGGGGTGGAAACATCACTCAATTAACTGTTCACCAGACATCAGGATAGACATGGAGGGAATCCCCATACCATGCTGAAACAGGGGTGGAAACATCACTCAATTAACTGTTCACCAGACATCAGGGTAGACAAGGAGGGAATCCCCATACCATGCTGAAACAGGGGTGGAAACATCACTCAATTAACTGTTCACCAGACATCAGGATAGACAAGGCGGGAATCCCCATACCATGCTGAAACAGGGGTGGAAACATCACTCAATTAACTGTTCACCAGACATCAGGATAGACATGGAGGGAATCCCCATACCATGCTGAAACAGGGGTGGAAACATCACTCAATTAACTGTTCACCAGACATCAGGATAGACAAGGAGGGAATCCCCATACCATGCTGAAACAGGGGTGGAAACATCACTCAATTAACTGTTCACCAGACATCAGGATAGACATGGAGGGAATCCCCATACCATGCTGAAACAGGGGTGGAAACATCACTCAATTAACTGTTCACCAGACATCAGGATAGACATGGAGGGAATCACCATACCATGCTGAAACAGGGGTGGAAACATCACTCAATTAACTGTTCACCAGACATCAGGATAGACATGGAGGGAATCCCCATACCATGCTGAAACAGGGGTGGAAACATCACTCAATTAACTGTTCACCAGACATCAGGATAGACATGGAGGGAATCCCCATACCATGCTGAAACAGGGGTGGAAACATCATTCAATTAACTGTTCACCAGACATCAGGATAGACAAGGAGGGAATCCCCATACCATGCTGAAACAGGGGTGGAAACATCACTCAATTAACTGTTCACCAGACATCAGGATAGACATGGAGGGAATCCCCATACCATGCTGAAACAGGGGTGGAAACATCATTCAATTAACTGTTCACCAGACATCAGGATAGACAAGGAGGGAATCCCCATACCATGCTGAAACAGGGGTGGAAACATCACTCAATTAACTGTTCACCAGACATCAGGATAGACATGGAGGGAATCCCCATACCATGCTGAAACAGGGGTGGAAACATCACTCAATTAACTGTTCACCAGACATCAGGATAGACAAGGAGGGAATCCCCATACCATGCTGAAACAGGGGTGGAAACATCACTCAATTAACTGTTCACCAGACATCAGGATAGACAAGGAGGGAATCCCCATAACATGCTGAAACAGGGGTGGAAACATCACTCAATTAACTGTTCACCAGACATCAGGATAGACAAGGAGGGAATCCCCATACCATGCTGAAACAGGGGTGGAAACATCACTCAATTAACTGTTCACCAGACATCAGGATAGACATGGAGGGAATCCCCATACCATGCTGAAACAGGGGTGGAAACATCACTCAATTAACTGTTCACCAGACATCAGGATAGACAAGGAGGGAATCCCCATACCATGCTGAAACAGGGGTGGAAACATCACTCAATTAACTGTTCACCAGACATCAGGATAGACATGGAGGGAATCCCCATACCATGCTGAAACAGGGGTGGAAACATCACTCAATTAACTGTTCACCAGACATCAGGATAGACAAGGAGGGAATCACCATACCATGCTGAAACAGGGGTGGAAACATCACTCAATTAACTGTTCACCAGACATCAGGATAGACATGGAGGGAATCCCCATACCATGCTGAAACAGGGGTGGAAACATCACTCAATTAACTGTTCACCAGACATCAGGATAGACATGGAGGGAATCCCCATACCATGCTGAAACAGGGGTGGAAACATCATTCAATTAACTGTTCACCAGACATCAGGATAGACAAGGAGGGAATCCCCATACCATGCTGAAACAGGGGTGGAAACATCACTCAATTAACTGTTCACCAGACATCAGGATAGACATGGAGGGAATCCCCATACCATGCTGAAACAGGGGTGGAAACATCATTCAATTAACTGTTCACCAGACATCAGGATAGACAAGGAGGGAATCCCCATACCATGCTGAAACAGGGGTGGAAACATCACTCAATTAACTGTTCACCAGACATCAGGATAGACATGGAGGGAATCCCCATACCATGCTGAAACAGGGGTGGAAACATCATTCAATTAACTGTTCACCAGACATCAGGATAGACAAGGAGGGAATCCCCATACCATGCTGAAACAGGGGTGGAAACATCACTCAATTAACTGTTCACCAGACATCAGGATAGACAAGGAGGGAATCCCCATACCATGCTGAAACAGGGGTGGAAACATCACTCAATTAACTGTTCACCAGACATCAGGATAGACATGGAGGGAATCCCCATACCATGCTGAAACAGGGGTGGAAACATCACTCAATTAACTGTTCACCAGACATCAGGATAGACATGGAGGGAATCCCCATACCATGCTGAAACAGGGGTGGAAACATCATTCAATTAACTGTTCACCAGACATCAGGATAGACAAGGAGGGAATCCCCATACCATGCTGAAACAGGGGTGGAAACATCACTCAATTAACTGTTCACCAGACATCAGGATAGACATGGAGGGAATCCCCATACCATGCTGAAACAGGGGTGGAAACATCATTCAATTAACTGTTCACCAGACATCAGGATAGACAAGGAGGGAATCCCCATACCATGCTGAAACAGGGGTGGAAACATCACTCAATTAACTGTTCACCAGACATCAGGATAGACATGGAGGGAATCCCCATACCATGCTGAAACAGGGGTGGAAACATCACTCAATTAACTGTTCACCAGACATCAGGATAGACATGGAGGGAATCCCCATACCATGCTGAAACAGGGGTGGAAACATCATTCAATTAACTGTTCACCAGGCATCAGGATAGACATGGAGGGAATCCCCATACCATGCTGAAACAGGGGTGGAAACATCATTCAATTAACTGTTCACCAGACATCAGGATAGACATGGAGGGAATCCCCATACCATGCTGAAACAGGGGTGGAAACATCACTCAATTAACTGTTCACCAGACATCAGGATGGACAAGGAGGGAATCCCCATACCATGCTGAAACAGGGGTGGAAACATCACTCAATTAACTGTTCACCAGACATCAGGATAGACAAGGAGGGAATCCCCATACCATGCTGAAACAGGGGTGGAAACATCACTCAATTAACTGTTCACCAGACATCAGGATAGACAAGGAGGGAATCCCCATACCATGCTGAAACAGGGGTGGAAACATCACTCAATTAACTGTTCACCAGACATCAGGATAGACAAGGAGGGAATCCCCATACCATGCTGAAACAGGGGTGGAAACATCACTCAATTAACTGTTCACCAGACATCAGGATAGACATGGAGGGAATCCCCATACCATGCTGAAACAGGGGTGGAAACATCACTCAATTAACTGTTCACCAGACATCAGGATAGACATGGAGGGAATCCCCATACCATGCTGAAACAGGGGTGGAAACATCATTCAATTAACTGTTCACCAGACATCAGGATAGACATGGAGGGAATCCCCATACCATGCTGAAACAGGGGTGGAAACATCACTCAATTAACTGTTCACCAGACATCAGGATAGACATGGAGGGAATCCCCATACCATGCTGAAACAGGGGTGGAAACATCATTCAATTAACTGTTCACCAGACATCAGGATAGACATGGAGGGAATCCCCATACCATGCTGAAACAGGGGTGGAAACATCACTCAATTAACTGTTCACCAGACATCAGGATAGACATGGAGGGAATCCCCATACCATGCTGAAACAGGGGTGGAAACATCACTCAATTAACTGTTCACAAGGCATCAGGATAGACATGGAGGGAATCCCCATACCATGCTGAAACAGGGGTGGAAACATCATTCAATTAACTGTTCACCAGACATCAGGATAGACATGGAGGGAATCCCCATACCATGCTGAAACAGGGGTGGAAACATCACTCAATTAACTGTTCACCAGACATCAGGATGGACATGGAGGGAATCCCCATACCATGCTGAAACAGGGGTGGAAACATCACTCAATTAACTGTTCACCAGACATCAGGATAGACAAGGAGGGAATCCCCATACCATGCTGAAACAGGGGTGGAAACATCACTCAATTAACTGTTCACCAGACATCAGGATAGACATGGAGGGAATCCCCATACCATGCTGAAACAGGGGTGGAAACATCACTCAAGTAACTGTTCACCAGACATCAGGGTAGACAAGGAGGGAATCCCCATACCATGCTGGAACAGGGGTGGAAACATCACTCAATTAACTGTTCACCAGACATCAGGATGGACAAGGAAGGAATCCCCATACCATGCTGAAACAGGGGTGGAAACATCACTCAATTAACTGTTCACCAGACATCAGGATAGACAAGGAGGGAATCCCCATACCATGCTGAAACAGGGGTGGAAACATCACTCAATTAACTGTTCACCAGACATCAGGATAGACAAGGAGGGAATCCCCATACCATGCTGAAACAGGGGTGGAAACATCATTCAATTAACTGTTCACCAGACACCAGGATGGACAAGGAAGGAATCCCCATACCATGCTGAAACAGGGGTGGAAACATCACTCAATTAACTGTTCACCAGACATCAGGATAGACAAGGAGGGAATCCCCATACCATGCTGAAACAGGGGTGGAAACATCACTCAATTAACTGTTCACCAGACATCAGGATAGACAAGGAGGGAATCCCCATACCATGCTGAAACAGGGGTGGAAACATCACTCAATTAACTGTTCACCAGACATCAGGATAGACAAGGAGGGAATCCCCATACCATGCTGAAACAGGGGTGGAAACATCACTCAATTAACTGTTCACCAGACATCAGGATAGACAAGGAGGGAATCCCCATACCATGCTGAAACAGGGGTGGAAACATCACTCAATTAACTGTTCACCAGACATCAGGATGGACAAGGAGGGAATCCCCATACCATGCTGAAACAGGGGTGGAAACATCACTCAATTAACTGTTCACCAGACATCAGGATGGACAAGGAGGGAATCCCCATACCATGCTGAAACAGGGGTGGAAACATCACTCAATTAACTGTTCACCAGACATCAGGATAGACAAGGAGGGAATCCCCATACCATGCTGAAACAGGGGTGGAAACATCACTCAATTAACTGTTCACCAGACATCAGGGTAGACAAGGAGGGAATCCCCATACCATGCTGAAACAGGGGTGGAAACATCACTCAATTAACTGTTCACCAGACATCAGGATAGACATGGAGGGAATCCCCATACCATGCTGAAACAGGGGTGGAAACATCACTCAATTAACTGTTCACCAGACATCAGGATAGACAAGGAGGGAATCCCCATACCATGCTGAAACAGGGGTGGAAACATCACTCAATTAACTGTTCACCAGACATCAGGATAGACATGGAGGGAATCCCCACACCATGCTGAAACAGGGGTGGAAACATCACTCAATTAACTGTTCACCAGACACCAGTATAGACAAGGAGGGAATCCCCACACCATGCTGAAACAGGGGTGGAAACATCACTCAATTAACTGTTCACCAGACACCAGGATAGACAAGGAGGGAATCCCCTTACCATGCTGAAACAGGGGTGGAAACATCACTCAATTAACTGTTCACCAGACATCAGGATAGACATGGAGGGAATCCCCATACCATGCTGAAACAGGGGTGGAAACATCACTCAATTAACTGTTCACCAGACATCAGGATAGACAAGGAGGGAATCCCCATACCATGCTGAAACAGGGGTGGAAACATCACTCAATTAACTGTTCACCAGACATCAGGATGGACAAGGAAGGAATCCCCATACCATGCTGAAACAGGGGTGGAAACATCACTCAATTAACTGTTCACCAGACATCAGGATAGACAAGGAGGGAATCCCCATACCATGCTGAAACAGGGGTGGAAACATCACTCAATTAACTGTTCACCAGACATCAGGATAGACAAGGAGGGAATCCCCATACCATGCTGAAACAGGGGTGGAAACATCATTCAATTAACTGTTCACCAGACACCAGGATGGACAAGGAAGGAATCCCCATACCATGCTGAAACAGGGGTGGAAACATCACTCAATTAACTGTTCACCAGACATCAGGATAGACAAGGAGGGAATCCCCATACCATGCTGAAACAGGGGTGGAAACATCACTCAATTAACTGTTCACCAGACATCAGGATAGACAAGGAGGGAATCCCCATACCATGCTGAAACAGGGGTGGAAACATCACTCAATTAACTGTTCACCAGACATCAGGATAGACAAGGAGGGAATCCCCATACCATGCTGAAACAGGGGTGGAAACATCACTCAATTAACTGTTCACCAGACATCAGGATAGACAAGGAGGGAATCCCCATACCATGCTGAAACAGGGGTGGAAACATCACTCAATTAACTGTTCACCAGACATCAGGATGGACAAGGAGGGAATCCCCATACCATGCTGAAACAGGGGTGGAAACATCACTCAATTAACTGTTCACCAGACATCAGGATGGACAAGGAGGGAATCCCCATACCATGCTGAAACAGGGGTGGAAACATCACTCAATTAACTGTTCACCAGACATCAGGATAGACAAGGAGGGAATCCCCATACCATGCTGAAACAGGGGTGGAAACATCACTCAATTAACTGTTCACCAGACATCAGGGTAGACAAGGAGGGAATCCCCATACCATGCTGAAACAGGGGTGGAAACATCACTCAATTAACTGTTCACCAGACATCAGGATAGACATGGAGGGAATCCCCATACCATGCTGAAACAGGGGTGGAAACATCATTCAATTAACTGTTCACCAGACATCAGGATAGACAAGGAGGGAATCCCCATACCATGCTGAAACAGGGGTGGAAACATCACTCAATTAACTGTTCACCAGACATCAGGATAGACATGGAGGGAATCCCCACACCATGCTGAAACAGGGGTGGAAACATCATTCAATTAACTGTTCACCAGACATCAGGATAGACATGGAGGGAATCCCCACACCATGCTGAAACAGGGGTGGAAACATCACTCAATTAACTGTTCACCAGACACCAGGATAGACAAGGAGGGAATCCCCACACCATGCTGAAACAGGGGTGGAAACATCACTCAATTAACTGTTCACCAGACACCAGGATAGACAAGGAGGGAATCCCCTTACCATGCTGAAACAGGGGTGGAAACATCACTCAATTAACTGTTCACCAGACATCAGGATAGACATGGAGGGAATCCCCATACCATGCTGAAACAGGGGTGGAAACATCACTCAAGTAACTGTTCACCAGACATCAGGGTAGACAAGGAGGGAATCCCCATACCATGCTGGAACAGGGGTGGAAACATCACTCAATTAACTGTTCACCAGACATCAGGATGGACAAGGAGGGAATCCCCATACCATGCTGAAATAGGGGTTGAAACATCATTCAATTAACTGTTCACCAGACATCAGGATAGACAAGGGGGGAATCCCCATACCATGCTGAAACAGGGGTGGAAACATCATTCAATTAACTGTTCACCAGACATCAGGATAGACAAGGGGGGAACCCCCATACCATGCTGAAACAGGGGTGGAAACATCATTCAATTAACTGTTCACCAGACATCAGGATAGACAAGGAGGGAATCCCCATACCATGCTGAAACAGGGGTGGAAACATCACTCAATTAACTGTTCACCAGACATCAGGATAGACAAGGAGGGAATCCCCATACCATGCTGAAACAGGCGTGGAAACATCACTCAATTAACTGTTCACCAGACATCAGGATGGACAAGGAAGGAATCCCCATACCATGCTGAAACAGGGGTGGAAACATCACTCAATTAACTGTTCACCAGACATCAGGATAGACAAGGAAGGAATCCCCATACCATGCTGAAACAGGGGTGGAAACATCACTCAATTAACTGTTCACCAGACATCAGGATAGACAAGGAAGGAATCCCCATACCTTGCTGAAACAGGGGTGGAAACATCACCATCATTTAATTAACTGTTCACGAGACACCAGTAGATTTTATCAGAACCTAAATAAAATAAGAATTTCCATGACCTCAATCACTTAACAAGGCTGTTAGCTATTCCCGACAGTATCTAAACAAGAAATTAAAATGTTACTTCTAACTGGTGACTACAGTGGTGGCCATTTTGGATTTCTAATGGATTAAAGAATTATACATGCATGGATAATGACCAAACAACTGTAATTCCAAATGCATTTGTTTTTTGGTATAAAGTATAAATTAACATTGACCCTCTCAAAATAGCCATAAAGTGAAAATATCAAGTAAATACAACTCGCAAGATATCCGAAATCATCGTTTAAGCACTTATATATATAAGTACAGATGAGAGATTTAATGCCTGCATGACATTGGGCGGTAAAATTCCTGTGATAGTTCATCTATCTAGTTTTACTTTGCTATTAGTTATTATGTAGCAGATAACCCACTGGCAATATGCCGAAGGGGGCTATCAGTAGACTGAATATTTTAAATTATGAAAACAATATTTTGGGGTGTGCAGGCTATACCATGGAGCAGGCAATACACAAGATTTTATGGTAAAATCTGTATTGAATACCCTTGGACTGACAACATTGAGTTGGCCCTGACCGGTAAAGGACTAAGGGAGATATAAAAGTTCATTGCCTTATGGGACGCCAAATTAACATAAACTCAATTAATTGCACCAATCTTCAAATGATTAAAGACAGGTACAAATAATTAAACCTATCTTCAATTAATTGTACAATTATTTGAAGATAGGTGCAACTGATTGAGTATATGTTAATTTGGCGTTCCATATGCCAAATAAACAAATATTCAATGAATTGCACCTATCTTTAATTCAACTGAAGATAGTTACAGTTCTATTAAAGATAGGTTCTGACAAGATGAATTAAACATATCTTCAAACGAATTGAACCTATCCTAATTGAATTGTACCTATCTCCAATTGAATGGTACCTAGCTTCCACTGAATTAAAGATAGGTGCAATTGAATTAAAGATAGGTGCACTTGAATTGAAGATAGATTCAATTTAATTAAGGATATGTTATATTTGTACCTACTAGGTTCAATTCAGTTGAAGACAGGTTCAATTCAATTAAAGATAGGTACAATTCAATTAAAGATAGGTACAATTCAATTAAAGATAGGTACAATTCAATTAAAGATAGGATCAATTCAATTAAAGATAGGTACAATTCAATTAAAGATAGGTACAATTCAATTAAAGATAGGTACAATTCAATTAAAGATAGGATCAATTCAATTGATCTTCAAATAATCAGAAATAGGTACAAATTTAAATTGGACGGTATCTTCAATTGAATTGTACTTATCTTTAATTCAATTGAACTTATCTTCAATTAATTGTACCGATTCGATCTTCAATTATTTGAAGATAAGTGCAATTAATTGAGTATATGTTAATTTGGCGTTCCATATTGCCTTTAAGGGAATCATATTTTTCAAGGGTGCAGCCCCAGGGAATTATGATTAAATGAGGGAAACAAATCTTCATATCCCCCTCTATACAAGGTCAATAGATTTATGACTACATGTACATGTATATAATATACTTGTATTGATTTTCTTCTAAAAAAAATAACAAAGATCAAATAAACCCTATGTCTATTTACAGGTAATTTTTTCTCTGTTGAAACAATAGCAACTGATATTTACATCAATTCTGCACACATGCACAGCAAACGAGGTAATCATATTTCAGGCACGTGTCGCAGGGAGATATCAAATTTTGTTCCGTGATCACGTGACGATCACGAATAATCAGACACACTGCCGCATGGTCTTGATACAATAGGACTCAGCTCAGTCAACTTGGTTATTTTGTACGCAGTTTCATCAATAAACAGCGTTAAGATGATATACAAAATCACCCAAAACATACAAATACAATTCTCTTGTTCAAATTCAATCTTGGTTTTTTTTTTTTTTTTGCACTGCAGTATGTATTAAACAATTCAACGTCAGGATGTAGGCCAACATACATTACAAAATTCTACAATGAGAATTACATGTGATGCAAAATAGTTAAGAGCTGCATGACAAACACACTTGACGGAGATAGAGAAAGAGGGAGAGATAGATTGTTAGAAGCGAGGCTTTTGTTGACAGTCGGCCGTCCGTGTAAAGTGACTAATGGTGGTACGTATATATAGAGGACCCTACCAATATTTGTTTACACTTAAACTGTGACGGTGAGAATTCCCGTTCCTGAAACTCTTATCAATATAGTGTTAACCATTAAAAATTACCACAGGAATGACAAAACACCAGCAATTTCAAACAAAGTACTCTATATCAGACTTTGTTTCATCTCCTGTCTACAATATCAGTGATGGTGGTGTTGACAATTTATTACTCTCAAATTCATATTGAGAGAAAAAATCAATAATTTTATCCATTATATTTTACTCAATAACGATCTAATACTGTGCATGTGGTCTGAAGACAAATGCTGACTACTCAATATGAAAGTCTCTGACGTATTTCATTCCTGCTCTCAACGCTGGTTCCTAAATTTTGGCTTAATTTGCTCATCTACCATTGGTGTTAATTAGCTTTTTGAAGTATATTTACATTTCATTATCATTCCTCTGTTGTTAATTTCTTTCTTTTTGCATACTTTTTATTCAGTAAATCTTCAAATTTAAAATCTATGTGCTAGTTTCCACCTACATGAAAAACACAACAAGAATGGTATAATTCAGTGAGAAATTTAAAGTCTTTTTTTTTTAGCCATCAATTTGAATTTTTTGATATCCAAAAAATCTCACAAACCGATTGTGTGAACAGGTAAATATGAGGTGATGACTCCTTAGAAATTAATGTAGTTTGTCTTTTACCTGACTACAATACAAAGCTACAAATCAATTATCTAAATACCGGTAGCTTAGTTTGTTAAAGGAAACTATTTAAACATTTCAGCAAATTTGACAAAACAATGAATACATCTGTGTTTAGGATATTGAACTGATATTTCATAGCACTATCATCAGTTTTGCAACTATTCAGCTTCAGTTCCTGATACTGAGAAATCATTAATTTGTGTGTGTGTGTGTTGGGGGGGAGGGGGGGGGGGGTAATTTCGCTAATTTCATTGGTTAAACGCTTAATTCATCCACAAATTCATATGTCAAACAAATAAATAAAAAATTGAAAATACTGAATATCTAACACATATTTAAAATAAAATATTTATACCCCATTTTATAGAAAACCATGAAGTTTTAGCCCAAAAAAAGGGACATGACAATTTTGTGAGATATGGAGGGACAGGATGGTTTTGTGAGAAATGAAGGGACAGGATGGTTTTGTTAGATATAGAGGGACAGGATGGTTTTGTGAGATATGGAGAGACAGGATGATTTTGTGAGAAATGAAGGGACAGGATGGATTTGTGAGATATAGAGAGACAGGATGCTTTTGTGAGATATGGAAAGACAGGATGATTTTGTGAAAAATGAAGGGACAGGATGATTTTGTGAGATATAGAGGGACAGGATGGTTTTGTAAGATATGGAGAGACAGGATGATTTTGTGAGATATGGAGAGACAGGATGATTTTTTGAGATATGGAGAGACAGGATGGATTTGTGAGAAATGAAGGGACAGGATGGATTTGTGAGATATAGAGGGACAGGATGGTTTTGTGAGATATGGAGAGACAGGATGATTTTGTGAGAAATGAAGGGACAGGATGGATTTGTGAGATGAAGAGGGACAGGATGGTTTTGTGAGATATAGAGGGACAGGGTGGTTTGTGAGATATGGAGACACAGGATGATTTTTTGAGATATGGAGAGACAGGATGATTTTGTGAGATATGGAGAGACAGGATGATTTTGTTAGAAATGAAGGGACAGGATGTATTTGTGAGATATAGAGGGACAGGATGGTTTTGTGAGATATAGAGGGACAGGGTGGTTTTGTGAGATATGGAAAGACAGGATGATTTTGTGAGATATGGAGAGACAGGATGGTTTTGTGAGATATGAAGGGTCAGGATGATTTTCTGAGATATGGAGAGACAGGATGATTTTGTGAGAAATGAAGGGACAGGATGGTTTTGTGAGATATAGAGGGACAGGATGGTTTTGTGAGATATGGAGAGACAGGATGATTTTGTGAGAAATGAAGGGACAGGATGGATTTGTGAGATATAGAGAGACAGGATGCTTTTGTGAGATATGGAGAGACAGGATGATTTTGTGAGAAATGAACGGACAGGATGGATTTGTGAGATATAGAGGGACAGGATGGTTTTGTGAGATATGGAGGGACAGGAAAATTTTGTGAGATATGGAGGGACAGGATGGTTTTGTGAAATATGGAGGATCAGGATGGTTTTGTGAGATATGGAGGGTCAGGACAATTTTGTGAGATATGGAGGGACAGGATGGTTTTTTGAGATATGGAGGGTCAGGATGGTTTTGTGAGATATGGAGGGACAGGATGGTTTTGTGAAATATGGAGGGACAGGATGATTTTGTGAAATATGGAGGGTCAGGATGGTTTTGTGAGATATGGAGGGTCAGGACAATTTTGTGAGATATGGAGGGACAGGATGGTTTTGTGAGATATGGAGGGTCAGGATGGTTTTGTGAGATATGAAGGGACATGATGTTTTTGTGAGATATAGAGAGACAGGATGGTTTTGTGAGATATATAGGGACAGGATGATTTTGTGAGAGATGGAGGGACAAGATGGTTTTGTGAGATATGGAGGGACAGGATGGATTTGTGAGAGATGGAGGGACAGGATGGTTTTGTGAGATATGGAGGGACAGGATGGTTTTGTGAGATATAAAGGGACAGGATGGTTTTGTTATATATGGAGGGACAGGATGATTTTGTGAGATATGGAGGGACAGGATGGTTTTGTTATTTATGGAGGGACAGGGCAATTTTGTGAGATATGGAGGGACAGGATGGTTTTGTTATTTATGGAGGGACAGGGTAATTTTGTGAGATATGGAGGGACAGGATGATTTTGTGTGTTATAAGACTTATTTGACTGTTTTTCGTTTTGTTATCTGTACAATTCCCGTGTTTAATGGACCAGTACAGAAACCATAAAACTGTGCTGATTATTTGTCCAGCTACAAGATAAGACTGGTCAATTTGAGATTAAGCTGGTCAGTGTAAAACTAATCAATATATCAGAGAGAACCAATCAATGATGATTTTGAACCAACACATATGACAGGGTTGCTCATGAAAGACGAATAAATTGTCGTGACCTTCTTTCAAGGTCAAACACGTGCACCGTACCATACATACAGAGCTATACCTATACTAGTCTTTTGTTAGGTCACAGATTAGAAAAGTGTTGAAACCTCCAAAACCTCCTGCCTAACCCATGAACGTGGTTCATTGAGTTCTGTACAATTCCCAGCCAACTTTTTAATGCACATTCGAGATAAAACCTTCAACCTAAGCAATGTACCTATACTATAATCTCATAAAATATATAATTAAGAGTCATGTCAACTCAAATCAAATTTGATTTTGTAAAATTTTCACTGAAAATATGCAAAGTATACCCCAAAGTTTTGTACCTCTACCCGATATATAAATTATAATAAGCTTAAACTACACAATGAGTTACCAAAGAATTTCACAATTTTAAAGACTTTTCTATTTGTGAAGGGTATCCCATTCTAGCATATCTGAGTAAGGAGGAAAAGCCCTGGGGGTATGGTCAATGAGGGTCTGGATGATTTTCATCTTATCAAATTGCAATCACTTGATGATAATATTCCATCTCATATCTCTTTGTATATAAACAACTCAAACCTGACCCCCATCCAAGAGGAGAATGGGTGACCTTGAGGTAATGAAATTTACCATTTTGATAAAGCTCCTTTTTTTCGGAACTTTCCATCCATGACGAAACTTTGATTCATGTCTATCTGAGTTCGGGAGGTAAGTTAGCCGAAATGTTTGCCAATCGTACCTCAGAGTTTTGCCCTGCTCTCAGGCTCCTGGCGTGAGACATATAATTCACACTTTTGGTAAAGGACTATGTATGGTTTTGCCTGTTTTTGGCCCCCAAATCCATCAAATTTTAAATTTCATTATTGAACACTCAAATAATATTATTTCAAATATAGATTACATCCCTCATGCAATTGTAATAATATTTATTTGTTATTTGTGCTATGGTTGCCATGGTAACCATCCGAAATATGCATAAATTATGCAAATGTAAATATTTGGTCTATTTTGGTCAATTTTTGCTTACATTTTCACACAGCAACCATAGAGCGCATTCTTGAACAAAGTTTATATTTCTCCTAAGGATGTGGTATAAGTGCCCACATATTCTCATTTGATATGAAGTTTGTTCAAGAATGCGCTCAATAGTTTCTAATAGAAAAACTATCCAAAAAGTGGCCAAAATTGACTAAATGGTCAAATTTCCCTAATTTATGCATATTTGAGATGGTTTCCATGACAACCAGAGTTGAAACAACAAATAATTATTGTTTCAGTTTTATCAGGGATGTACACCATATTTGAAATACATTAATTTGAGAGTTCAATAATCTGCTTCAAAATTTGATAATTTGGGGGCCAAAATAGGCCCAAACCATATATAGTCCTTTGCCTTTGATTATATATGGACCTTCCTGCAAAATTTTATTGAAAATGGATCAGCAGTTTTTGAGAAGAAGTTGAAAATGTTTAAAAGTCAATGGACCATGGACAAAGACGTAAGAACACGATGGAAACAGCTCAAATAAGCAATCATAGAAGCTGACACTCACACTGACAGAGATGACCGGCCCCACTTTGTAAAGAACATAGCGGTCAGATCCTCCGGCCACATTACACAACGTCTGACCAGCGGTCATCTTGTACTTCAGTTCATCCACTAACTGAAATGCAAATTTCTGCATCCGGCTTGGTGATCCACCGAAACACACAAACTACAAAATAAAGAGTTTCAGAGCATGTGATAGTCAGTAAGTACTAAAACATAAATATATACACCTGTCAAGATGTTAGGACAATTTGAATGGCCCTAAGATTGGAACAAGTACCCAATCCCTAACACTTTATAATGACTATTTTGAAATCTTATTCAAATAACAATTTTGCATCTACACACAGACAGACAGATAGATGGACAGACAGAGGGACGGACGGACGGACGGACAGAAAGATTGTTTAAATATAAGAGTGAACTCTTGTTGCCGAATCCCATTATATCAAATGTTGTATGTATATAAATATTGAATCTTGTAACGTACATAATTGTTAATAAGATACTGTTTAAACCAATAATATGCGTATAACTTGCAGACTTGATAACTGAGGTTAAAGGTTAAAATGAAGCTGTTAGGTGAACACTCACCTTGACATCAGAAAACATTTCTTTCAGGTCATGTGACTTATCTCCGAGGGCGATATGATACAAGACATCCTCTTCCATACTTGCCAAGTTAGAGTTCCTCACAAACGATGGCTCCCTGTCAGAAAGATAAACCATTTTAAAGTTTCATCGTAATCTATACAGCGCTTTTGGAGAGGTAGTCCGGTAAATGTTTGAGTAGGGGGTTGTATGGGAAGTTAATTTAACATAACTAAAACAACACACAACTAACAAACCAACAATATACTGTGAAGACCAATGTTTTGGGTGGTTCTAATTTTGCATGAATAGGTTTCCTGCAAAAACACACCAGAAAACGTTACAGTTAATCTAACAACCCTTACTGTAGTACATAATTTCAAGACCACCTAAATAAAATCTTATTCCTGGAAAAAAATCAATCTTTGACCATTACAGCAAATCTTCAAAAATGAGGCACCACAACACAAAAGATTGTTATGGTCTAGCCTAATACAACAAGGGAATAACCTGACCACTGGAATCTCCTTTCCTCATTTACTGTACTCTCTGTAATTAATTATGCTCTGTGTAATTAATGTATTTTCTGTAAATAATGTACTAACTGTAATAATGTAATCTTTGTAATAATGTACTCTATTTAAATAATGTACATAATCTTTACAAATAATATATTCTGTAAATAATGTAATCACTGTAAATAATGTACTCTGTTAATAATGTAATCTCTGTAAATAATGTAATCTCTGCAAATAATGTAATCTATGCAAATATTGTAATCTCTGCAAATAATGTAATCTATGCAAATAATGTAATCTATTTAAATAATGTACATAATCTTTACAAATAATGTACTCTGTAAAATAATGTAATCTCTGTAAATAATGTAATCTCTGTAAATAATGTAATCTCTGTAAATAATGTAATCTCTGCAAATATTGTAATCTCTGTAAATAATGTAATCTATGCAAATAATGTAATCCATTTAAATAATGTACATAATCTTTACAAATAATGTACTCTGTAAATAATGTAATCACTGTAAATAATGCACTATGTAAATAATGTACTCTTTAAATAATGTAATCTCTGGAAATAATATAATCTCTGCAAATAATGTAATCTCTGCAAATAATGTGATCTATTTAAATAATGTACATAATCTTTACAAATAATGTACTCTGTAAATAATGAATCACTTAAATAATGTACTCTGTAAATAATGTACTCTGTAAATAATGTAATCTCTGTAAATAATGTAATCTCTGCAAATATTGTAATCTATGTAAATAATGTAATCTTTGTAAATACAGAAATCTCACTGTTAATAATGTAATCTCTGTAAATACAGAAATCTCACTGTAGATACTAAGTAATCTCTGTAAATAGGGTAATCTAACTGTAGATAATGTATTCTCTGTAAATGATGTAATCTCTGTAAATAATGTAATCTCACTGTAGATAATGCAATCTCACTGTAGATAATGTAATCTATGTAAATAGGGTAATTTCACTGTATATAATAAAATCTCTGTAAATAATGTAATCTATGTAAATAATGTAATCTATGTAAATAATGTAATCTATGTAAATAATGTAATCTCTGTAAATAATGTAATCTATGTAAATAATGTAATCTATGTAAATAATGTAATCTATGTAAATAATGTAATCTATGTAAATAAGGAAATCTCACTGTAGAAAATGTACTATCTGTAAATAATGTACTTTCTGTAAATAATGTAATCTATGTATGGTATACAATTCTATTTTTTTCTCTCATTGCATTCAGCAATGATTTTAACACCTACTGCTCGAAAATTTGAGTCCCAGTAAGTCTGATTTGTTTTTCAAGGATAATTTAAAACAGTAAATTAACAGAACAGGTTAAACTAAATTTTTTTAATAACCTTAATATGGGGAATCTTTACATACTCCCAACAGTTTCTACACTATACCTAAGGTATTGGAACAATTACATTATACACTATAAATAGATTATTACCTTAATATTGGGAATCTTTACATACCCCCAAACAGTTCCTACACTTAACCTCAGGTATTGGAACAATTACGTATACAATTTAACAGATTATTACCATAAAATGGGGGAATCTTTACATACCCCAACAGTTTCTACACCATATCTCAGGAATTGGAACAATTACATTATACACTATAAACAGATTATTACCTTAATATGGTGAATCTTTACATACCCCGAACAGTTTCTACACCATACCTCAGGAATTGGAACAATTACATACGTATACACTATAAACAGATTATTAAACAAACTGTGTTGGATTTTTTGTACAAGGTAAATATAGGCCAAGTTTATATACGCCTGACAGTAACCATATAAACCATGATTAAATTATAATTATCAAATACCATCGTCATCGCCGTTAATTATGTTAGGGCGTCAGTTGTCATAAGCGCCCGTAACTATTTATTGAACACCGTTCACACACTATGGGATTTTAGCGGTTATTTGAACTGCTAAGAGAAAAAGTAAAGAGATGGTAATTATTGATGAGACTTGTACAACCATCAAACCCTTGTTAGCATATAGAAATAGGGAGTAGCTAATTATTGATGTTTGAGAAGGACCTGTTTCATAGCTATTGGATTCCAGTATATAATGCCACGGTTGGGTGTATAATCTCGTTTACAGGTGATCACAAGGATGATTTTCATTTTACCCCATTCATCCACCAAGCCATGCATACGTTATGAGTCTTGGTACGAGACTCGATGTCACATACGTACGACATTATGTGGCTATACAATATACCAACCGTTTTTTTAACCACTTAACTTACTAGACAGTGGTACTTTGTGTACACGAATAGCTCAAACAAACACTGTATATCATCCCCAACACAGGATCAAAAACTCATTTCAGCTATAACCAGGAATATTCAACGCTGAAATTAATAATGGATCTATGGTAAATGCTTTCTGTCGAATACAGCAGTAGCCAATACCTTGTCTCGAAGTTTTATGGAATTCATCTAAAGCAGGAAGGCTATAAAATCCTGGGGAGGAATGGTGCTAGGCCGTCACCCTATGTGGCCACAACGGTTTAAATCTTACTATTTAATGAACTCTGGCATCTTTACGAGAGAAAATATGCAGGACACCTTTATGAATGCATGAAAATGGCCGGGGAGTCTGTTTTATCTCGTCACACAAAAAACATGAGATGAGATATGGAGAACATTAACAGCAAGATAAAGGATGGGACGAACTATCACTATGGCAACCAGCAATAAATCTGACGACAACAGCCGTATTGTAACACTCTATAACAAAAACTATTGAACTGTGTAGGAACGCATAAAATGTTCCCCGAACGTTTATATGATTTGTTTTACCTTTAAATAGAACTTAGCGGGAACTTCATAGAATAATAGGTGTCTGGCACAAGATATCTTCTTCGTGAAATAATGTACCAGTGTTGTGATTGGCTAGGGTTTTGTAATCTAACAGAAAACTCTTGGAGAGACCGCTATATAAAAAATCGCCAGTGTGATTTGACTACAGAGTGAAACTGTGGCAGCGGAATTCGATACGTTTCAAACATGTCGACGACAAAAGTATCACCCGATATTAAAATAACGGAAGTGTCATCTGACGAGGAAACAGAAAACATAGACTCTGTGAATCTGATCGACACCAAAACCTCCTCTCTTCATTCCGCCATCATCTATGGTGACCTTGAAGAGGTGACAGAGCTTATCAACAATGGAAGCAGCATAAACGAAAAAGATCAAGGTCACTTCTCTGTACAAAGTAGAAAAAGAAAATCGAAGGAGACAGACTATGCTGAAATGGACTACCATGGAGAATACCCACTGGCATTTGCCACATCTTACCCAAATGAGGAGATATACGATTTCCTTATAAAACAGGGTGCTGATCCAGATCTGCCAGATTCTTACGGAAACACGGTTCTCCATGTTGCTGTTGTTGCTGACCAGATCGAAATGTTTAAGTATTGTGTGCGACATCCGAAAAAGCCGGCAAACACTGTCGCAAAAAACAAAGCAAATTTCACACCCCTTTCCCTAGCATGCAAGCTTGGACGCCATTCGATGTTCAAAGCCATGTTGGAGATGGGCAGTTTGGAATTCTGGCGGTACAGTAACACTACGTGTTCCGCTTACCCTCTCCTTTCTCTCGACTCCATCGGGCCCAGTGGCAATACAAACATGTATTCGGCACTCATCCTCATCATAAACGGCGAGACTGACGACCATCTTGAATTGCTTGAAGGTGGAGTCATGAGGCAACTTCTTGATGAGAAATGGGAGCGTTATGCCAAAAAATGGTTCTTCCAGCGTCTTATAATGGCATTTGTTCATCTTATTCTGATAAGTGTCGCAGTTTACACCCGGCCGTCGGAGGGCTTATTGGTGGTACGCGATGTAAAAGATATTTTACGTTTTGTCAGTGAAATACTTGTGTGTATAGGCTGTGTTCTGATTTTGATCATTGACATAGGGGAAGTGGCTTCTCAAGGATTCTGGGCATTTTTAAAGAACACTCGTCACGCACCCGCACAAACTACATTCCTACTTTCCTGTCTCCTCATCATGTTGTGTATCCCACTGCGTTTTACTGGGTATGAAACAGCAGAAAGTTCACTGCTGATCGTGGCAGTGCCTGGGTCCTGGTTCTATCTGTTGTTCTTTGCCAAGGGCTACCCCCTTACAGGCCCAATGATCGTCATGACTTACCAGATGCTTGCCACGGACATGATGAAATTCGGAAGCATGTACGGGATTTTTGTCTTGCTTTTTTCTCAAGTGTTCTTCTTTCTGTTCCAAGGAACGGAGGGCATTCCCGCTGCCGATAATATATGGGAAACATCGATGACCTTGTTCCAAATGACCTTAGGTGAGTTCAAGTATGATGATTTTGAGAAAACCAAGTACCCTGCATTGACTAAAACCGTGTTTGTGTTTTTCATGGTCCTTGTGCCAATTCTTCTCCTTAACATGCTAATCGCCATGATGGGCAACACTTATCAGCAGGTCGTTTCCAAATCCGCAAAGGAATGGCGACGACAGTGGGCCAAAATTGTAGTCGTTCTTGAGAAGGGATTTACGAAAAAGAACCTTCTAAAATTTCAGATGGAGTATTCTGTAAAACTTTCTGGGGAGCCACGCGTTGTTTTAGCAAGTCTTCCTAAAAAACAGAAAAGTGTTGAACAGAGGGGGCTGGTGGTCATCAAACAACAGAATCGGACGGTTGCTAGGAAGAAGAAAGCGGCCATAACTTTCTGGAGAAGAGCCAATAAACTCATTGTTGACCAAATCCGGTACCAAAAGAAAAATGGTCTTTCAGGACAGCTCAATGTGAAGCCGTCGATCTCACGTCGAGTGTCCGGGCTCTCAGACGATGAAGATAAAGGCTTTACGAACATGCTGGAGAGACTGGCATGGGAGAAGGACATTGACCTGACAAAGGGTAAGACCTTTATGACAAATCCAGACGCCATTGAAGGAATTACTCCGACACCCACAGCAAAATCAACAGAAATGTAATTATAGAGGTGTGGAGTAAGAAGGTTTAGAAAGGAACTATCTATTGTGTAACTGTAATACATCCCTGAAAATCTGTAGTAAAGTATTTTAATGTTATGAGGATGGATTGTAAGAATCCAGTGAGACCTGTCGTACAGTCAGAACATGGTTAATTCCATGTATCAATAACAACTCTCTGAAACGGACACAAGAGAAAATAACAAAGCTTTTATCCCAAACCAGTTAGAGCATTAGGCCTTTAATACAAGTATAAATCATAATTAAATCTTCTTACCAAGTTATTTTTTGTTTACAAAATATGTTCTTACAAAATTCATTTTTTTATTATACTGTATTATTGTATTAACAAAGTAAATACCAGTATTTTTCTGTGTGTACTCTCACATTAAAAACCTGTTTGTTTCACTCACACAGTAAATACCTGTAAGTTTCTTTGTGTACTCACACAGTAAATACCTGTATTTTTCTGTGTGTATTCACACAAGAAATACCTGCATGTTTCTGTGTGTACCCTCACAGTAAATACCTGTATGTTTCTGTGTGTTCCCATACATTAATACCTGTATGTTTCTGTGTACTCACACAGTAAATATCTATATGTTTCTGTGTACTCTCACAGTAAATACCTGTATGTTTCTGTGTGTACTCTCACAGTAAATACCTGTATGTTTCTGTGTGTACTCTCACAGTAAATACCTGTATGTTTCTGTGTACTCACACAGTAAATATCTATATGTTTCTGTGTGAACTCTCACAGTAAATACCTGTGTGTTTCTGTGTGAACTCTCACAGTAAATACCTGTATGTTTCTGTGTGTACTCTCACAGTAAATACCTGTATGTTTCTGTGTGAACTCTCACAGTAAATACCTGTGTGTTTCTGTGTACTCACACAGTAAATATCTATATGTTTCTGTGTGAACTCTCACAGTAAATACCTGTATGTTTCTGTGTGAACTCTCACAGTAAATACCTGTGTGTTTCTGTGTGTACTCTCACAGTAAATACCTGTATGTTTCTGTGTACTCACACAGTAAATATCTGTATTTTTCTGTGTGTACTCTCACAGTAAATACCTGTATGTTTCTGTGTGAACTCTCACAGTAAATACCTGTATGTTTCTGTGTGAACTCTAACAGTAAATACCTGTATGTTTCTGTGTGTACTCACACAGTAAATATCTATATGTTTCTGTGTACTCACACAGTAAATATCTATATGTTTCTGTGTGAACTCTCACAGTAAATACCTGTATGTTTCTGTGTGAACTCTCACAGTAAATACCTGTATGTTTCTGTGTGAACTCTCACAGTAAATACCTGTATGTTTCTGTGTGAACTCTAACAGTAAATACCTGTATGTTTCTGTGTGTACTCACACAGTAAATACCTGTATGTTTCTGCGTGTACTCACACAGTAAATACCTGTATGTTTCTGTGTGAACTCTCACAGTAAATACCTGTATGTTTCTGTGTGAACTCTCACAGTAAATACCTGTATGTTTCTGTGTGAACTCTCACAGTAAATACCTGTATGTTTCTGTGTGAACTCTAACAGTAAATACCTGTATGTTTCTGTGTGTACTCACACAGTAAATACCTGTATGTTTCTGCGTGTACTCACACAGTAAATACCTGTATGTTTCTGTGTGAACTCTCACAGTAAATACCTGTATGTTTCTGTGTGAACTCTCACAGTAAATACCTGTTAATACTGTGTGTTCTCACACATTAAATACCTGTATGTTTCTGTGTGTTCCTACAGTAAATATTGGTATGTCTCTGTGTGTTCTCAAACAGTATAAACCTGTATTTTTCTGTGTGTACTCTCACAGTAAATACCTGTATGTTTCTGTGTGTACTCACACAGTAAATACCTGAATGTTTCTGTGTGTACTCACACAGTAAATACCTGTATGTTTCTTTGTACTCACACAATTAATACCTGTATGTACTCACACAGTAAATACCTGTATGTTTCTGTGTGTATTCAGACAGTAAATCTATGTATGTTGCTGTGTACTCGCACAGTAAATACCTCTATGTTTCTGTGTGTACTCACACAGTAAATACCTGTGTTTACTCACACTGTAAATACATGTATGTTTCTGTGTGTACCCACACAGTAAATATCTATATGTTTCTGTGTGAACTCTCACAGTAAATACCTGTATGTTTCTGTGTGAACTCTCACAGTAAATACCTGTATGTTTCTGTGTGAACTCTCCCAGTAAATACCTGTATTTTCTGTGTGTACTCTCACAGTAAATACCTGTGTGTTTCTGTTTGTACTCTCACATTAAAAACCTGTTTGTTTCACTCACACAGTAAATACCTGTGTGTTTCTGTTTGTACTCTCACAGTAAATACTTGTATGTTTCTGTGTACTCACAGTAAATACCTGTAAGTTTCTGTGTGTACTCACACAGTAAATACCTGTTTGTTTTACTCACACAGTAAATACCTGTGTGTTTCTGTTTGTACTCTCACAGTAAATACCTGTATGTTTCTGTGTGTACTCTCACAGTAAATACCTGTATGTTTCTGTGTGTACTCACACAGTAAATACCTGTGTGTTTATGTGTGACCTTCACAATAAATTGCTGTTTGCTATTCGCGTATATCATTAAATAACCCAGGAATCAATAATGAACAAACGATGTACACTTTAGCTTAGAAATGATATTTTACAGGTTCCATATTAACAAGTCAGCTAATCCTTGTTAGAAAATAAAACATGAGATAATCCACGATGTTACGGATGGACTACCTATTGACTTGTGAATGTAAATAATTTAGTGAAGTTATGATGAGACTACCGAACAGATACATGTGAGTTGATATGAAGGTGAATTATTGTAATAATTCTCTGATGTATATACAGAGATAGTCATAAAGCTAAGAAAGTGTGGTTGTGTACAGAATTATCAACTAGTTAGCATAATACATGAGAAATACATGCATTGGTACATTTTCGCAATGTAGATTTTTAAAATTAGTAAGTAGTTAAAGAATATTAAAAGATAAAAAAAAAAAGAATTACTAAAAATGTTTGTTTTCTTTGTTTTGCCATATCATTTATATGTATTATTATCCACAGGTGAAATATACACCGGGATATTTATCCACAGGTGAAATATACAACGGGATATTTATCCAAAGGTGAAATATACAACGGGATATTTATCTACTGGTGAAATATATACCGGGGTATTTATCCACAGGTGAAATATACACCGGGATATTTATCCTCTGATGAAATATATACCAGGATATTTATCCACATACACCGGGATATTTATCTACTGGTGAAATATATATCAGGATATTTATCTACTGGTGAAATATATACCGGGATATTTATCTACTGGTGAAATATACACCGGGATATTTATCTACTGGTGAAATATACACCGGGATATTTATCTACTGGTGAAATATACACCGGGATATTTATCTACTGGTGAAATATACACCAGGATATTTATCTACTGGTGAAATATACACCGGGGTATTTATCTACTGGTGAAATATACACCGGGATATTTATCTACTGGTGAAATATACACTGGGATATTTATCCACAGGTGAAATATACACCGGGGTATTTATCAACTGGTAAAATATACACCGGGGTATTTATCAACTGGTAAAATATATACCGGGGTATTTATCCACTGAAATTTATACCAGGGTATTTATCAACTATTAAAATATACACTGGGATATTTATCTACTGGTGAAATATACACCGACTGGTGAAATATATACCGGGATATTTATCCACAAATGAAATATATACCAGGATATTTATCCACTGGTGAAATATATGCTGGGGTATTTATCTACTGGTGAAATATACACCGGGATATTTATCTACTGGTGAAATATACACAGGGATATTTATCTACTGGTGAAATATACACTGGGATATTTATCTACTGGTGAAATATACACCGGGATATTTATCTACTGGTATAATATACACCGACTGGTGAAATATATACCGGGATATTTATCCACAAATGAAATATATACCAGGATATTTATCCACTGGTGAAATATATGCTGGGGTATTTATCTACTGGTGAAATATACACCGACTGGTGAAATATACACCGGGATATTTATCAACTGGTAAAATATACACCAGGATATTTATCTACTGGTGAAATATATACCAGGATATTTATCAACTGGTAAAATATACACTGGATTATTTATCTACTGGTGAAATATACACCGGGGTATTTATCTATTGGTGAAATATATACCAAACTATTTATCTACTGGGCACAGAATCCATGCTTGAGCGAATGGGGCTTCTGATATGAAATGAAAAATATGTCTACTGCATGATATTTGCATGCTCCCATAAGAATGAAGTACCAGGTACATCACTAGTAGGAAGGAGAGGTATGCTGTTTTCCCCACAGACCTCTTTGCAGTTGTCATAATAATCATAATAGCATGAAAACAAAAACACACGTATAAATATTACATGACTCCTGGCAGCGCTTTGTGTTAAATATGTATGTAGATGCTTTAAGGGGAGATAACTCCACCAGGAAACAGTCAGATGTTTATGTTGTATTGACATCTCCAATCTAAAGAGAACCACTTCACATGACAATAAACACAGCAGAAGAACAGTAATAAACACAGCAGGAGAACAGTAATGTGTTTGTATGGACAGATGAGCAGGCACCAATCCCATGAGAAATGTTTGTATTGTATGTGGGTGGACAACACATCTATGCGACTGATTTTAATTGTATACATATAATATAAGCTCAGTGGTAGAGAATCTAACTCTGGAACAAGGAACAACACTTTATCCCTGTTGGAAGTAAGAAAAAGGGGCAAAACTCATATACAGTGCATTCTCCTTTAATATCATGTTGCATTAGTCAGACAAAAACATGATATTAACATGTATGTGACATTAAAGAAAACATGTTTTCCACTAAATTTAGTGCATTTCCAATCTCCAAACTAAATTTTAGCTATTCAATGTACATATGAAGATGTTTCAATCTATAGATGACCTTATTTCATTAAAACATCTTCTTTTTTTTTTTTTTTTTTTTTAATTTTCTATGCAATATTTTGTACAAGTTGTATTTGAAATCAATGGAAATGACATCATTTTCTGGATATTTTATGTGATTGGTTCAAAAAAACATGATAATAAGAGGAATTCAACTCAAAGGTACATGATATTAACAAAATAAAATTACATATATTATATTAGAGGGAAAAATGTTTTTGGGGGAAACATGATATAAAGAGTAATGTGATATTAACAGTGGTGATATTAAGTGGAATCCACATAGTAACATCCCCAGCAACACATAACCACCAACAGGATCAAAGCACCATGATATACAACCTCACAGTCCTAAGATTACAGTGTTCTTGTATCATGTGTAGATCTCATTTCATCAGGGTTTTTTTTTCTAACAAATGGCTTAATGGGCCTGTATCTGTCACTCCCATCACTACAGGATCATAATTGGTTGTTATACTCCTTACATTCAACACACACAGCAGGTTTAACAAAATTAACTTCTACAATTACTTCCACATATGATAAACAGTGAAACTTGTTACTTATGTAAATGATTTTGTGTAAACATGAGTTGTATTGAAGAATATTCTGGAAAATGTCAGTGTTTACTATGGACAGATATTGACACTCATTTGTGTTCTGTTGCAACTGGAAATTCCAGATATTCTACAAGAACATTTTGCATATTTCAACAAAAATATTCCAGGAACTTAAAGTTATATATGAGCTGGACCTGTGCTATCTGGTCAGAGCGTTGTATATACACCTGGAGAGATTCTGTACACCTTTACTCTGCCTTATACACCTGGAGAGATTCTGTACACCTTTGCTCTGCCTTATACACCTGGGGAGATTCTGTACACCTTTACTCTACCTTATACACCTGGAGAGATTCTGTACACCTTTGCTCTGCCTTATACACCTGGGGAGATTCTGTACACCTTTACTCTGCCTTATACACCTGGAGAGACTCTGTACACCTTTGCTCTGCCTTATACACCTGGAGAGATTCTGTACACCTTTACTCTGCCTTATACACCTGGAGAGATTCTGTACACCTTTACTCTGCCTTATACACCTGGAGAGATCCTGTACACCTTTACTCTGCCTTATACACCTGGAGAGATTCCGTACACCTTTACTCTGCCTTATACACCTGGAGAGATTCTGTACACCTTTACTCTGCCTTATACAACTGGAGCGATTCTGTACACCTTTACTCTGCCTTATACACCTGGAGAGATTCTGTACACCTTTACTCTGCCTTATACACCTGGAGAGATTCTGTACACCTTTACTCTGCCTTATACACCTGGAGAGATTCTGTACACCTTTGCTCTGCCTTATACACCTGGAGAGATTTTGTACACCTTTGTTCTGCCTTATACACCTGGAGAGACTCTGTACACCTTTACTCTGCCTTATACACCTGGAGAGATTCTGTACACCTTTGTTCTGCCTTATACACCTGGAGATTCTGTACACCTTTACTCTGCCTTATACACCTGGAGAGATTCTGTACACCTTTACTCCATCTTATACACCTGGAGAGATTTTGTACACCTTTGCTCTGTCTTATACACCTGGAGAGATTCTGTACACCTTCACTCTATCTTATACACCTGGAGAGATTCTGTACACCTTTACTCTGCCTTATACACCTGGAGATTCTGCACACCTTAACTCTGCCTTATACACCTGGAGATTCTGTACACCTTTGCTCTGCCTTATACACCTGGAGAGATTCTGTACACCTTTGTTCTGCCTTATACACCTGGAGATTCTGTACACCTTAACTCTGCCTTATATACCTGGAGATTCTGTACACCTTTGCTCTGCCTTATACACCTGGAGATTCTGTACACCTTAACTCTGCCTTATACACCTGGAGCGATTCTGTACACCTTTACTCTGCCTTATACACCTGGAGATTCTGTACACCTTTACTCTGCCTTATACACCTGGAGAGATTCTGTACACCTTTGTTCTGCCTTATACACCTGGAGATTCTGTACACCTTAACTCTGCCTTATACACCTGGAGCGATTCTGTACACCTTTACTCTGCCTTATACACCTGGAGATTCTGTACACCTTTACTCTGCCTTATACACCTGGAGAGATTCTGTACACCTTTGCTCTGCATTATACACCTGGAGCGATTTTGTACACCTTTGCTCTGCCTTATACACCTGGGGAGATTCTGTACACCTTTGCTCTGCCTTATACACCTGGAGAGATTCTGTACACCTTTGCTCTGCCTGATACAGATTTGAACTACATCATCGTATCGGAGTATGATATTCTGTTGGACATTACATTGGACATTTATTTCTCATCAGTGAGGATTTGTGAGTACAGTTGTTATGATTATATTAGGAGAGATTAAAGGCCCAATATACGTAACTTTCGGCAAAACTTGATGCGAAAATCAAGCCTAATAACTTATTATTTTTATAGATTTAGTTAAGATTAACAGATATCAGCAATACCCAAGATGACTTCTTTCGCGGTTACCGGTACGGCAGCAGTTGAAACTCGGTAAACACGCAACCATTTTGACTGTCTTCTACCTGCGGTTTGTTATTGAAGTGGGCCCCACCTGAATTATTTTCAATTCTTTGGATTTTTCTGTCAGGAGTTTCTTGTTAGTTACCGCTCAGGTTTACTTCGTTTTAGGCTTATTTTTGCATGGTTATCAACTGGATTTTTTTTTCAGAAAAGTTCCGTATATTGGGCCTTTAATAGTTACATTTCATTAATTATTTGTTATTCAATTATAAATAAATAGTTAATTTTTTAAGATTCTTTGTTATTTTGTTGACTTTATCTTGGTTTATTTTTATGAGAGCAATGAAGAAATACTGTTTGAATCCGCAGTTTGATCGCAGTCATAGACAGTAAAACATGTTTATAACGAATATTTGACCTCCTGTGACCTAGAAAATGTACAAAGGTCATTTGTGTTACCAATCTGGGTTACACCCTTTATCCAAGCATACTGCTGGCCAATATCATCACCCTGGTCCTTTTGGGTATACATGCATTAACATTAAAAGTTTTCAAGATATTTTACCCTTGACCCAGAATATGTGCCAATGTCATTATTTGAATAAAGTTGGTAGCTCTTTGTCCAAGCATGTAACCTGGTTCTTAAAAAGAAGATGCATGTTTAAAAGGTTTTAAACTTATCTGACCCAGGGGACATTGAAACTCAGCAAAAGTAATCCATGTGATCAAACTTGTATAGCCCTTCTTCCCTGGAGCGTGCTACAGTACCGTGTCATCCCTGGAGCGTGCTACAGTACCGTGTCATAAGTATTGAAGATTTTTTTATTTTGCTATAAATTCTTTGTATTGCCAACCATTTTAATGAATTTTCCTAACTTTTTTTATGGGTGGATTTTGACAATATTTAGTCATTTTGTACAGAAATATCAAGTTTCTTCTCATAATTTTCATTTAATTTTCCGTCGTGTATTTATGAAGCAACAAAGAATTATCTACATGTGCACTGATAATTTTCGTGTTATGCCATTTTCCTATATTAGTCTAGTCAATATTGGGTTTAACCGGGACAAAATTGCAACAGAATTTTTTTTTTAGTTTTCCTAGAAGATGGATACCTATATTTTAACAGAAAAAAAGTCTACCAAAATCTACCTTTGGGAAATCGTTTTTTTTGCACAAATTGGGGGTCAAGAATTTGAGCTTAATTGCTTACTGGGCCAATTTTGAAGTGAAATAACTAATTATTAAGCAATTCTTATTGTAAAATGATAAGTTACATGCCATAACCGGTTTATGTATATTACAGATTTGCCAAAATCGTTTTACTGATATGGAATGTTGAAAAAATATTGATCCATCAATATCACTAAAAATCCATTTTACTTGACGATATTTTAATTTTTCACATTTTAAGTGCAGAAAACATCATTTAATATCCACAGTAGCAAAGTAAGATTAAATTCAATCTTTAACATAATGGTATTTAATTTAATTATTTAATTTAACTGATGATTGCTTAATATACAAAAAAGTTATTAAACATCAAAATCATCAAAATGTGCTGATTTTGCATTTTTCCAAGTCCATATTGAATGCTTTGCATATCTCTTTCGCATGTATTTTGATAATAAGGAAGGCAAATACAGAAGTCTTCTTTAATTTTCATTAAAGTGTTTGAATTGTTTATCTTAAATACTAAATTTGATAAAATAAATTTGCCATTATGCTTAAAATCAAATCTTGAAACCACTACCTTATTCAGTTTAACCTGAACAGTCAAAAATGGCTAAGTCCACTATTCTGAACAACAAAATTCCTTATTTCTTTGTTAAGTTTAATCAGATTACATGAAGACTTTGTCAGAATTATTACTATAAAATTTTTGTTTTAATGCAATTAATCCGAATTTTAACATCCAAAAAACCTAATAATTAAATGAAAATAATACATTTTTACTACAGACCATAAAGGAAAAAAAGAAAATATTTTTTTTACTCAACCCAAAATATTTTATTTAATCACAATTCGCATTAGCCATCAATACAATCTTATTGTCTTTAGCCAAGCAAAGTTATTTAGCAATCGGATAAAACACACAAAAAATATGCATATTTATGTTATTTAGAATGATGAACTTGGTCATTTTTTGGCGTTCTGCCCAAAAAGCATGTAATAGTGTTTTGAATATTTGATTATCAATATATTAGCAAACTGACCTTACCAAAAAAGTATTTAAAATAACCATTGTACATACATGAAAGCATGTGAAAAGATTTTCACAATTTGCTTTTTACATTATTAAAATACAGGTTGCATAAATTGAGAAATCGTTCAATATTGACGTTGAAACAGTTCAAAATTGGCCTCGCAGCCAACTTTCAAGACCAAAAAAAAATACTGTATGAAAGCAAAATGTCTCATATAAGAAAGTTTAATACATATGTAATATTTTAATGAATAAATTCATATCTAGAAATGATATTTATAATATCTTTTTATTTTCTTTTGTCTTAAAAATGCAAAAAAAGCTTGTATGTTCATCATTCAGATGCTTTTTAGTGACTTTTGACTGTACATTATTTCTTGTTGCAATAATTTCTATCGATTTAATTTAGTTGTTTGTATTAAACATGAACTAGTTATACAATGTAGTTAATAGTTAAATATAAAAAAAAATAATTGAGAATTAAATATTTCACATTAAAGATGCACCATTGAGCAATTATGCTTATTTCATGATCCCAATTAGTGCGAAAAAAAGTGAATTACCAAAGGTAGATTTTGGTAGACTTTTTTTCTGTTACAGAATAGGTATCCGCCATTCCAAAAAAATGAAAATAAATTCTGTTGCAATTTTGTCCCGGTTAGGTCTATATTTTGGCTAATTTGACTGGACTATATAACTTTTGAGATGAAGTAGGAAACAATTCTCTATAGGCATACAAAACTTCATAAAAAATGATTCATAAACAATGTCAGGAAAATTTTTTGAAAAATGTTGACAAAAAGAAAAATACAGCAAAATAAACATTTTCATACTTATGGCACAGTACTGTACCTGCAAAATACATGTATAATAAGATTCTTTCGTGACCAGGGATGTAAGATAAGGAAATTCCACCCAAGGTTTCGCTAAGGGTTTTGCCAAATTTGAAAACCCCTTGGGTGGAATTTACGTATCTTATACCTTTGGTCATGAAAGAGTATTTTTCTCTCATATCAACTATCTAAATAAGTTCAAAACCATGAAAATATGTTTTGACTGGCTACCATTTTGAAAAGTTTTTTTAATTTTATTTCGTCTTCGTGTTCTCTTTTTTAGCAACAAAATTTACCGTATTTGTGACATCACGTAATTGTTGAGCCATTGTGACGTCACATCGCGTGATATGCTATACAAGATAGATTATTCTCTCATATCTCGCCATGTTGGATAGAGGTTGCTCAAGTAAGAAAGCTATGTAAGAAAAATCTATTTTACATAGCATTTCACGCGACGTGACGTCACAATGGCTCAACAATGACGTGACGTCACGAATACGGTCAACTCTGATGCCGGAAAGAGAAAACGTCGGCGTGATAAAATTAAAACCTTTCACAAAATTTTAACCATAAACACCAGGAAGAGGAGATTAATTTTTCTGTGCAAACTTTGTTTGCAAATATAGGGTATGCTTAAACTCGCTGTCTAATTCGTTTTCGTCAAAAAAGCTCAAGGAAAAAGTTGAAATTTCAAAATGGTAGCCTGTTTAAACATATTTTCATGGTTTTTGAGCTTATTCGGGTAGTTGATATAAGAGAAAAAGACTCTTTCATTATGTGTGTATGTAGGATAGGGATATTCCACCCTCGGGATCACAAAATGTGGTAAAACCCTCGGCAAGCCTCAGGTTTCACCACATTTTGTGACCCCTCGGGTGGAATATCCCTATCCTACATACACACATATGAAAGAGTCTTATATCCTTACATAGCTTTCTTCCATTGGCAAATTCTATCTAAAATGGCGAGATATTTGAGTAAAACACCCTACAGATTTTGGTTGTTCAGAAGAATTTGTTAAAATGTTTAAACAAATTTGACCTCTATGACCTTAAATATCAAGGTTATTTACTTGAACAACTTGGCAGTCCTCATCCCAGCATGCTCCTGACCAAATATGGTATTAAGAAGTTTTTAAAATCAAAATGTTGACTCTGGATGTCCGGAACAATGGATGCTGCACCATGCCTTATAAAGCTCACTTTGCCCTTTGGGCCAGGTAAGCTAAAACTGAGGAGGGTGGGGTGGGGGTGGGGTGGGGCTGGGGAGGCGGTGGATGTAAGGTGAACAAAGAAATCTTGAAAATATTATTTCAGATACCCCAACCAACCTTAGATTTTAGTATTGCACATCAGATACTAAAAATTTCATGTCACTCAAATGCATTGATGGAAAATCAAACTAGTCAAATATATTTCTTGAATAAGATCCGATATTCTTATTCAAAAGACCAAAAAATGTGTTTGTTGATTTTTGTCAGGTCTTAATTGACTTTCTACACCTCAAAAAGATTATTTTCAATTCTGTCTAAATTAACCAATACACTGTTAAGTCAATGTCAAAGTCACACAAGCTATTTTACACTAGCAACAACTTAGTGTCAAAATGTATTTATGTCTATTTTACCTATAATAGTCGTTTAATGAATGGATGTCTGTGATTTGTGACCCCAACCATTTTTGGTGATATTACTAACCGGTCTAGTCAAAACGAAACTAGAATTGTTTTTACCATATGCGTGTCATGCTGTTTCCTACTTTCGTTTTCAGTCGACAGGAGATTCTTCGCCTATGATAGTTTTATTTATGATGGATTCACATTCTTCGCGAAGTCTCTGTCGAGGAGGGCGAGGGTGGGGTGGGTGGTTATTTATGATATGTTGTGGTAGGCGGAAGAGCGGGGGGGCACAGTGTACAATAAATCAAATCCTACAAGTCGCATAATATCCACAATTGAAGAAATGTCACTAAATCTTACATAAAATTATGATATGCTATGTATAACATATCTACATACTGTATTTGTAGTATATGGTTTCAGGTTATAGGCCTTTACCAGGGTGGTCTACAATGTAATGAAGAAAGTAGGCCTATCCCTACGTATTTAGTCGTGTCCAATATGTACACCGTACATGTGTAGCGGAAACCTACATGTAAGGCCACCTACCAGCGGTGTATTACTTTGTAAACCAGCCCCATTATATCTGGTAACACATATAAGCCTTACACACGTTTTCACTTTTTGCACACTTGCCTTTCAACAGAATCCTGGTGGTCCATTTTGTCGTATAACGCGATCTTTACCCGCCTTCGATAATGTATGCGGCCTTCCCTTCCCAAAGGATGAATATTTTATCCGCGTTGACCTAGGCCTATCTTCCCACAGTCCAGGAGATCCCCCGCAACAAATAGCACGGCCAGGGTCGCAACTTATGTCATTTGCCTTACGAAGGATAAATCACCTATACTCTTATCTAGCCATTTTTGGATTTTGTTTTCAACAAGCTAACAAGGCGCTATTTGTCGTACCACGGTAATGCAAGGGAAGTAACTCTTACTTATATTTAATTGCCCAAAGATCTGCGACAATATATATAGCTGCTGCAAAATCAAATTGATAATAATTTGTAGCCAAAATACAATTTACATGTATATTAATCACATATAAATATATTTAAAAAAAAAAAGCAATTATCCTTTTGTTGATAGTTAACAAAGTTCATTTTTAATTAACGCTTTAAATTTTCAAAAAGCTTCTTTATAAATAAAATATATGGAATATTATGAGGTGTTGGGCTTGTACTGTAAGTGTAACTGACATGGCTTTACCAGACATAATACTTTAACACTGTATACATTATTCAATGATGCAGCATCTCTCCTTAACAGCTCAACAAGAGAATATTTCATTTAAGATATACATGTACAGTTCACATCGAGTAATTTAATTATGCTTAATTTATTCCATATGTTGCTGTATCTAGTATAAAATCCTTTATAGATTGCTTAAATCATCAAAACTAAGCATATTCCATGTTGCTGTATCCATCGTTAGATACACCAGTGACATGTTGATGTATCCATCGTTAGATACACCAGTGACACGTTGATGTATCCATCCTTAGATACACCAGTGACACGTTGCTGTATCCATCGTTAGATACACCAGTGACACATTGCTGTATCCATCCTTAGATACACCAGTGACACGTTGCTGTATCCATCGTTAGATACACCAGTGACACGTTGCTGTATCCATCGTTAGATACACCAGTGACACATTGCTGTATCCATCCTTAGATACACCAGTGACACGTTGATGTATCCATCCTTAGATACACCAGTGACACGTTGCTGTATCCATCGTTAGATACACCAGTGACATGTTGATGTATCCATCGTTAGATACACCAGTGACATGTTGATGTATCCATCGTTAGATACACCAGTGACACGTTGCTGTATCCATCGTTAGATACACCAGTGACACGTTGCTGTATCCATCGTTAGATACACCAGTGACACGTTGCTGTATCCATCCTTAGATACACCAGTGACACGTTGCTGTATCCATCCTTAGATACACCAGTGACACGTTAATGTATCTATCGTTAGATACACCAGTGACACGTTGCTGTATCCATCCTTAGATACACCAGTGACACGTTAATGTATCTATCGTTAGATACACCAGTGACACGTTGCTGTATCCATCGTTAGATACACCAGTGACACGTTCCTGTATCAATCCTTAGATACACCAGTGACACGTTGCTGTATCCATCCTTAGATACACCAGTGACACGTTGCTGTATCCATCGTTAGATACACCAGTGACACGTTGCTGTATCCATCGTTAGATACACCGGTGACACGTTGCTGTATCCATCGTTAGATACACCGGTGACACGTTGCTGTATCAATCCTTAGATACACCAGTGACACGTTGCTGTATCAATCCTTAGATACACCAGTGACACGTTGCTGTATCCATCGTTAGATACACCGGTGACACCTTGCTGTATCCATTTTAAGATACACCAGTGACACGTTGCTGTATCCATCCTTAGATACACCAGTGATATGTTGCTGTATCCATCCTTAGATACACCAGTGACACGTTGCTGTATCCATCGTTAGATACACCAGTGACACGTTGCTGTATCAATCCTTAGATACACCAGTGACACGTTGCTGTATCCATCCTTAGATACACCAGTGACACGTTGCTGTATCCATCGTTAGATACACCAGTGACACGTTGCTGTATCCATCGTTAGATACACCGGTGACACGTTGCTGTATCCATCGTTAGATACACCGGTGACACGTTGCTGTATCAATCCTTAGATACACCAGTGACACGTTGCTGTATCAATCCTTAGATACACCAGTGACACGTTGCTGTATCCATCGTTAGATACACCGGTGACACCTTGCTGTATCCATCCTAAGATACACCAGTGACACGTTGCTGTATCCATCCTTAGATACACCGGTGACACGTTGCTGTATCCATCCTTAGATACACCAGTGACACGTTGCTGTATCCATCGTTAGATACACCAGTGACACATTGCTGTATCCATCGTTAGATACACCAGTGACACATTGCTGTATCCATCCTAAGATACACCAGTGACACCTTGCTGTATCCATCCTTAGATACACCAGTAACACGTTGTTGTATCCATCCTTAGATACACCAGTGACACGTTGCTGTATCAATCCTTAGATACACCAGTGACACGTTGCTGTATCCATCGTTAGATACACCAGTGACATGTTGCTGTATCCATCCTTAGATACACCAGTGACACATTGCTGTATCCATCCTTAGATACACCAGTGACACGTTGCTGTATCGATCATTAGATACACCAGTGACATGTTGTTGTATCCATCCTTAGATACACCAGTGACACGTTGCTGTATCCATCCTTAGATACACCAGTGACACGTTGCTGTATCCATCGTTAGATACACCAGTGACATGTTGCTGTATCCATCGTTAGATACACCAGTGACACGTTGCTGTATCCATCCTTAGATACACCAGTGACACGTTGCTGTATCCATCCTTAGATACACCAGTGACACGTTGCTGTATCCATCCTTAGATACACCAGTGACACGTTGCTGTATCCATCGTTAGATACACCAGTGACATGTTGCTGTATCCATCGTTAGATACACCAGTGACACATTGCTGTATCCATCCTTAGATACACCAGTGACACGTTGCTGTATCCATCGTTATACACCAGTGACACGTTGCTGTATCCATCCTTAGATACACCAGTGACACATTGCTGTATCCATCCTAAGATACACCATGCTGTATCCATCGTTAGATACACCAGTGACACGTTGCTGTATCCATCCTCAGATACACCAGTGACACGTTGCTGTATCCATCGTTAGATACACAAATGGGACGTTGCTGTATCAATCCTTAGATACACCAGTGACACGTTGCTGTATCAATCCTTAGATACACCAGTGACACATTGCTGTATCCATCCTTAGATACACCAGTGACACGTTGTTGTATCCATCCTTAGATACACCAGTGACACGTTGCTGTATCCATCCTAAGATACACCAGTGACACATTGCTGTATCCATCGTTATACACCAGTGACACATTGCTGTATCCATCCTTAGATACACCAGTGACACGTTGCTGTATCCATCGTTAGATACACCAGTGTCACCTTGCTGTATCCATCCTAAGATACACCAGTGACATGTTGCTGTATCCATCGTTAGATACACCAGTGACACGTTGCTGTATCCATCCTTAGATACACCAGTGACACGTTGCTGTATCCATCGTTAGATACACCGGTGACACCTTGCTGTATCCATCCTAAGATACACCAGTGACACATTGCTGTATCCATCCTTAGATACACCGGTGACACGTTGCTGTATCCATCCTTAGATACACCAGTGACACGTTGCTGTATCCATCGTTAGATACACCAGTGACACATTGCTGTATCCATCGTTAGATACACCAGTGACACGTTGCTGTATCCATCCTTAGATACACCAGTAACACGTTGCTGTATCCATCCTTAGATACACCAGTGACACGTTGCTGTATCGATCATTAGATACACCAGTGACATGTTGCTGTATCCATCCTAAGATACACCAGTGACACGTTGTTGTATCCATCGTTAGATACACCAGTGACACGTTGCTGTATCGATCATTAGATACACCAGTGACACGTTGCTGTATCCATCCTAAGATACACCAGTGACACGTTGTTGTATCCATCGTTAGATACACCAGTGACACGTTGCTGTATCCATCCTTAGATACACCAGTGACACATTGCTGTATCCATCCTTAGATACACCAGTGACACGTTGCTGTATCGATCATTAGATACACCAGTGACATGTTGCTGTATCCATCCTTAGATACACCAGTGACATGTTGCTGTATCCATCCTTAGATACACCAGTGACACGTTGCTGTATCCATCCTTAGATACACCAGTGACACGTTGTTGTATCCATCCTTAGATACACCAGTAACATGTTGTTGTATCCATCGTTAGATACACCAGTGACATGTTGCTGTATCCATCGTTAGATACACCAGTGACACATTGCTGTATCCATCCTTAGATACACCAGTGACACGTTGCTGTATCCATCGTTAGATACACCAGTGACATGTTGCTGTATCCATCGTTAGATACACCAGTGACACATTGCTGTATCCATCCTTAGATACACCAGTGACACGTTGCTGTATCCATCGTTATACACCAGTGACACGTTGCTGTATCCATCCTTAGATACACCAGTGACACATTGCTGTATCCATCCTAAGATACACCATGCTGTATCCATCGTTAGATACACCAGTGACACGTTGCTGTATCCATCCTCAGATACACCAGTGACACGTTGCTGTATCCATCCTTAGATACACCAGTGACATGTTGCTGTATCCATCCTTAGATACACCAGTGACACGTTGCTGTATCCATCGTTAGATACACCAGTGACATGTTGCTGTATCCATCGTTAGATACACCAGTGACACATTGCTGTATCCATCCTTAGATACACCAGTGACACGTTGCTGTATCCATCGTTATACACCAGTGACACGTTGCTGTATCCATCCTTAGATACACCAGTGACACATTGCTGTATCCATCCTAAGATACACCATGCTGTATCCATCGTTAGATACACCAGTGACACGTTGCTGTATCCATCCTCAGATACACCAGTGACACGTTGCTGTATCCATCGTTAGATACACAAATGGGACGTTGCTGTATCAATCCTTAGATACACCAGTGACACGTTGCTGTATCAATCCTTAGATACACCAGTGACACATTGCTGTATCCATCGTTAGATACACCAGTGACACGTTGTTGTATCCATCCTTAGATACACCAGTGACACGTTGCTGTATCCATCCTAAGATACACCAGTGACACATTGCTGTATCCATCGTTATACACCAGTGACACATTGCTGTATCCATCCTTAGATACACCAGTGACACGTTGCTGTATCCATCGTTAGATACACCAGTGTCACCTTGCTGTATCCATCCTAAGATACACCAGTGACATGTTGCTGTATCCATCGTTAGATACACCAGTGACACGTTGCTGTATCCATCCTTAGATACACCAGTGACACGTTGCTGTATCCATCGTTAGATACACCGGTGACACCTTGCTGTATCCATCCTTAGATACACCAGTGACACATTGCTGTATCCATCCTTAGATACACCGGTGACACGTTGCTGTATCCATCCTTAGATACACCAGTGACACGTTGCTGTATCCATCGTTAGATACACCAGTGACACATTGCTGTATCCATCGTTAGATACACCAGTGACACGTTGCTGTATCCATCCTTAGATACACCAGTGACACCTTGCTGTATCCATCCTTAGATACACCAGTGACACGTTGTTGTATCCATCCTTAGATACACCAGTGACACGTTGCTGTATCAATCCTTAGATACACCAGTGACACGTTGCTGTATCCATCGTTAGATACACCAGTGACACCTTGCTGTATCCATCGTTAGATACACCAGTGACACATTGCTGTATCCATCCTAAGATACACCATGCTGTATCCATCGTTAGATACACCAGTGACACGTTGCTGTATCCATCGTTAGATACACCAGTGACACGTTGCTGTATCCATCCTTAGATACACCAGTGACACGTTGCTGTATCCATCGTTAGATACACAAATGGGACGTTGCTGTATCAATCCTTAGATACACCAGTGACACGTTGCTGTATCCATCGTTAGATACACCAGTGACATGTTGCTGTATCCATCGTTAGATACACCAGTGACACATTGCTGTATCCATCCTTAGATACACCAGTGACACGTTGCTGTATCCATCGTTATACACCAGTGACACGTTGCTGTATCCATCCTTAGATACACCAGTGACACATTGCTGTATCCATCCTAAGATACACCATGCTGTATCCATCGTTAGATACACCAGTGACACGTTGCTGTATCCATCCTCAGATACACCAGTGACACGTTGCTGTATCCATCGTTAGATACACAAATGGGACGTTGCTGTATCAATCCTTAGATACACCAGTGACACGTTGCTGTATCAATCCTTAGATACACCAGTGACACATTGCTGTATCCATCGTTAGATACACCAGTGACACGTTGTTGTATCCATCCTTAGATACACCAGTGACACGTTGCTGTATCCATCCTAAGATACACCAGTGACACATTGCTGTATCCATCGTTATACACCAGTGACACATTGCTGTATCCATCCTTAGATACACCAGTGACACGTTGCTGTATCCATCGTTAGATACACCAGTGTCACCTTGCTGTATCCATCCTAAGATACACCAGTGACATGTTGCTGTATCCATCGTTAGATACACCAGTGACACGTTGCTGTATCCATCCTTAGATACACCAGTGACACGTTGCTGTATCCATCGTTAGATACACCGGTGACACCTTGCTGTATCCATCCTAAGATACACCAGTGACACATTGCTGTATCCATCCTTAGATACACCGGTGACACGTTGCTGTATCCATCCTTAGATACACCAGTGACACGTTGCTGTATCCATCGTTAGATACACCAGTGACACATTGCTGTATCCATCGTTAGATACACCAGTGACACGTTGCTGTATCCATCCTTAGATACACCAGTGACACCTTGCTGTATCCATCCTTAGATACACCAGTGACACGTTGTTGTATCCATCCTTAGATACACCAGTGACACGTTGCTGTATCAATCCTTAGATACACCAGTGACACGTTGCTGTATCCATCGTTAGATACACCAGTGACATGTTGCTGTATCCATCGTTAGATACACCAGGGACACGTTGTTGTATCCATCCTTAGATACACCAGTGACACGTTGCTGTATCAATCCTTAGATACACCAGTGACATGTTGCTGTATCCATCGTTAGATACACCAGTGACACGTTGCTGTATCCATCGTTAGATACACCAGTGACACGTTGCTGTATCCATCCTTAGATACACCAGTGACACGTTGCTGTATCCATCGTTAGATACACAAATGGGACGTTGCTGTATCAATCCTTAGATACACCAGTGACACGTTGCTGTATCCATCGTTATACACCAGTGACACATTGCTGTATCCATCGTTAGATACACCAGTGACACGTTGTTGTATCCATCCTTAGATACACCAGTGACACGTTGCTGTATCCATCCTAAGATACACCAGTGACACATTGCTGTATCCATCGTTATACACCAGTGACACATTGCTGTATCCATCCTTAGATACACCAGTGACACGTTGCTTTATCCATCGTTAGATACACCAGTGTCACCTTGCTGTATCCATCCTAAGATACACCAGTGACATGTTGCTGTATCCATCGTTAGATACACCAGTGACACGTTGCTGTATCCATCCTTAGATACACCAGTGACACGTTGCTGTATCCATCGTTAGATACACCGGTGACACCTTGCTGTATCCATCCTAAGATACACCAGTGACACATTGCTGTATCCATCCTTAGATACACCGGTGACACGTTGCTGTATCCATCCTTAGATACACCAGTGACACGTTGCTGTATCCATCGTTAGATACACCGGTGACACATTGCTGTATCCATCGTTAGATACACCAGTGACACCTTGCTGTCTCCATCCTTAGATACACCAGTGACACGTTGTTGTATCCATCCTTAGATACACCAGTGACACGTTGCTGTATCAATCCTTAGATACACCAGTGACACGTTGCTGTATCCATCGTTAGATACACCAGTGACACGTTGCTGTATCCATCCTTAGATACACCATGCTGTATCCATCGTTAGATACACCAGTGACACGTTCCTGTATCAATCCTTAGATACACCAGTGACACATTGCTGTATCCATCCTTAGATACACCAGTGACACATTGCTGTATCCATCCTAAGATACACCATGCTGTATCCATCGTTAGATACACCAGCGACACATTGCTGTATCAATCGTTAGATACACCAGTGACACGTTGCTGTATCCATCCTTAGATACACCAGTGACACGTTGCTGTATCCATCCTAAGATACACCAGTGACACATTGCTGTATCCATCGTTATACACCAGTGACACATTGCTGTATCCATCGTTAGATACACCAGCGACACGTTGCTGTATCCATCCTTAGATACACCAGTGACACGTTGCTGTATCTATCGTTAGATACACCAGTGACACGTTGCTGTATCCATCCTTAGATACACCAGTGACACGTTGCTGTATCCATCCTTAGATACACCAGTGACACCTTGCTGTATCCATCCTTAGATACACCAGTGACACGTTGCTGTATCCATCCTTAGATACACCAGTGACACGTTGCTGTATCCATCCTTAGATACACCAGTTACATGTTGCTGTATCCATCGTTATATACACCAGTGACACATTGCTGTATCCATCCTTAGACACACCAGTGACACGTTGCTGTATTCATCCTTAGATACACGTTGCTATATCCATCCTTAGATACACCAGTGACATGTGTTGGTCAGATGTAAGAAATGACAGATAGAATTATGAGACATCGAAAAAAAAGAACATTATACCAATAGTTCTTATATAAAAAGGATTTATTTGGCTTGTTGATGACATTTTTATCAGTGACATAATATATCATATTTTTATTGCTGGTCTGGAAAAAGACAAAACAAAGATGATAATAACAATGAAGATATGGACATGTACAAAATCTTAGGATAACTATATATAAAATATCAAATTAAGATTATCAAAATTGCTGTATATCATGTTTTCATTCTGCAGGCTTCAAATCAAACAGTCTTTTTCCATTCAATTTCACAGTACTGCACTCAGATGTTTAACTTCAAAAGTTTTAAACGTAATTATTTCATTCCTATGATGATGAATTAGTCACTTTCCTGGTTACTTCTTAAAGTAGTAAAAAGATCACTTAAATTTAAGAAGTTTCAGATTAACTGGTAAAAAAGTTGATAAAATTTTTTAATAAAACTAAATATCTTAAAAAAGAAACTTGTTTACATGCTTCATCACTAATGTATGCTAGTTAGTACCAAAAAGTCAGACAAATTCTTATCAAACACGTGTCTGGATAATTAATTCTATAGTAATGATTCTTTGCCTAAATAATAACTCGGTCCAAATAAACTTTTTATTTTCAATTGCCACAAAAAAAACAGATTAATTAGTGTCACATTACCCAGGTATAGATATCTATCTGGAAAATTTTGTCGTTCACTGTTAACGTTTTTTTTATATTCCATGTTCAATTCACCCTTCATACTTAATCACTATATATCATGTTGTTACCAATAATTGTAGAAGTGATAAAAACTTCTCATGTTAAGAAAAGGGAAAAAAGTTAAAAATCGACATATGGTCCATACTTCCAGGCATACAAAAGTTTTAACGAAATAAATGATCATAACTCCAAAAAACAATTCTGTTTATGAAAAATGGTTAAATGACTAATTAGGGACTTGAAACACTCAAGTTTTAAAAAATATATTTTGGTGGTTCTATATTATTCATATTGGTACGAGTTAGTAATTTACAACCTAGAAACATACATTTCCTATTTTTAGAGAACTGGTTGAAAAGTTTGATAAGATAGAAATGTTCTAGTTTGTTCATAAAATAGCTTTGGAGAATCCATGAATGTTAAGTTAGGGTTAAGTAAAACATCAAAACAGAACACTGTGAAAATTGAACTGTAAACAAGTTCTCAAAATCCACCAAAAATCTGAGTTTTTACCCCCCAAAAACAGAACCCAAAAACAGATTTCCTAAAATTTGGCATTACATGTTCATTAAGACAGTACGAGTAATGTGACCAAATTGCAATTCAATTGGATAACAATAATACTGTGAACAGTGGATGGTAACGCAATTAATGTTGACGTGGTCGCGGCCACTCAAAAAGCAGTACCTTAGTCTCGCTTTTCTCGACCATCGTTGAAGGCGAGGCAATAAAAAGAGAAGCACCAAGTTTCCCCAAAACTAAGTCTTGGACGTACAACCAGAATTGTAAAACCTGTCGTAAATATTAAGTCCACAAGTCTCAAACAATTTAATCACTCTGATAACTGAGAGAAACCTCCTTCAGTCCGTCTCCAGCCTACCCAAGTCTTTTACAGGACAGCGGATGTCATGGTGGACACTGGGCTACTGATAAAGAAGCAACTTGCTGTTTAATGTCTATAAAATGAATAAAAGAATGGCACATCATATATAAATGGAATTAAAACATGAAATGATATCCTTAAAGATTGATTTAATACACTATATACAACAAAATCTACATTGATCAGAACAGAATCACTGACTGATAACTACAGCAGGCTACCTACGACTTGTTGCCCGATTTGGAATGTACTTTATAAGACCCCTATCCAATTGATCCCTTTCTAAACCCCATCCCAATCCCTTCCCTTGTACCCCTATCCCAAACCCCATCACTCTCTCCAGCCCCATCCCAACCCCTTCCCCCAAACCCCACTTAATTCTCTCCCCGACCCTGCCTTTATCCTTCCCCGTACCCCTATCCCTCTCCCCAACCCATCTAGATTCCTTTCCCCGACCCGACCCCAATCCCTTCCGTCTCCTATTTCCCGGTCAACCACCTTTGACCAGCATGTGTATAAGGACAAATATGGCAAATAGATAAAACATTTGGCAGCAAAATTCAATTGTCACTTTTAAAAATCAATATATAAAATATTAGTTTTGTAGTGGTAATTAAGTATCCCTGATAAAACACTATTACATGTACTAGTCTACTGCGCTAGATTGTTCTTTAGGGTAAACGATACCACTGAAATCAGGAGTTGCACTTGCCCACTCCCCCCCCCCCACCACCCACCCCTGAATTTTTCTCCTTTATATAGAAGATGTAGCAATTAAAAGGCGGTTTTCTATATCAGAGTAACTTCCCCTGACAACATTTTTGTCTCTAAATGTTCCAACATTTTTTCGTGCAGGCTTTGCAGCCCTCATTATAAATTCCCAAATCACAACAATGGCCGTGTAAAGGAAAATTTAGTTTAACATCTTCACTGTAAGGTTTTTGTGTGTTTTTTGCTTCAAGGATATAATCCTGGAGGAAACCATGGGGGCATTGAAATTTTTTGGTCCAAAAATCGGGAGTCTCCCTGCTAAATATGGAGGGTTGGCAAGTATGTTGACCCCTCTATGTTTCTCATAATTTACAATTCTGATACTCACAGAAATACTGATAAAATGTCCACTGCTTTCAAATTCCATGTTAACCCCTCCCCCCCCCCCCCCCCCCCCGTGCTTTGCTTGTATAATTTTGTAAACAAGTCTTCAACAACAATCGTTCATACAACATGAGATTTAAATGGAACATCTGTTTTGAAATGGACTTCATTTTTCAAATTAGCTTGTAACAGTGACTATGGTAAAGAATATCTTAGCTAAAAATGGTACCCTTTATCTTAGTAGCAGCTGTCCCACTTATAGACATGATTATTTACAAAATTTTAGTGTATGTACAATTTGAATATTAAAAATCATTTAAAATGACAACATTTTATATTTGCTTTTGATTCCCAGGTAAAATATTAGTTGTAGATTTGTAAAATATCTTCAAAATGTTGATTATTACAACAGCTGCAGGCACGCTTGGTTTGTAAATATATTTGTTATGACTACCGTATCACAGTTACACTGTAAACATTATCAATTGTAAGGCACATTTTATAAATCTGCATGCTTATATAGCATAAGTCAATTCTCCAACATTTTTAAAAACTTTCTTTTCTGTTATCAAATTCAACTTCACTGTTGTATGTCTGATCCTTAATCCTGCTTTCAGCATCATAATTATTGCTATCATATATCAAAGTGTCCAGGTTTCAAACAGTCCACAGAACAGAACATATCTGACTTGTATCTCGCACAGAAAATATCAGTAAATGGGACGAGGGAGGATAATGGAAGAGCTCCAGTCTCACAGGAACAGCATCAGTGTGAGGGACAATCCAAGCAGGAGGAGGATGGAACAGCCTGAGGGAGGGGCACCTGCCCGGATCTCTGACACTGTGGGGTCAATAGGTACCTGACCACCTGTGGAAGGACAGAACAATGCCTTAAGGTTATTTAAGGGGAAATAATAATAATAGTTCGAGGTTCTTATAAACCGCTTTATCATGACCTTAAAGGCTGTGAACCATCTGAAAGCGGTTCACAAATTATAACCCGTGGTTATAGGGCCTTAGCAACCAGCCAATAGGATACAACACAAGCCCCATGACTAGGATTTGAACTCTCAACCCTTTGATCACGATATAAAAAGGTAGAAATCTCATTTTAAAATATCTCATTTACCTAGAGTGAGGTACAGTGTGGGGGACTTACCTAGAGTGAGGTACAGTGTGAGAGACTTACCTAGAGTGAGGTACAGTGTTGGGGACTTACCTAGAGTGAGGTACAGTGTGGGGGACTTACCTAGAGTAAAGTACAGTGTGGGGGACTTACCTAGAGTGAGGTGCAGTGTGGGGGACTTACCTAGAGTAAAGTACAGTGTGAGAGACTTACCTAGAGTGAGGTACAGTGTGGGGGACTTACCTAGAGTAAAGTACAGTGTGAGAGACTTACCTAGAGTGAGGTACAGTGTGGGGGACTTACCTAGAGTGAGGTGCAGTGTGGGGGACTTACCTAGAGTAAAGTACAGTGTGAGAGACTTACCTAGAGTAAAGTACAGTGTGGGGGACTTACCTAGAGTGAGGTCCAGTGTGGGGGACTTACCTAGAGTAAAGAACAGTGTGGGGGACTTACCTAGAGTGAGGTCCAGTGTGGGGGACTTACCTAGAGTAAAGAACAGTGTTGGGGACTTACCTAGAGTGAGGTACAGTGTGGGGGACTTACCTAGAGTGAGGTCCAGTGTGGGGGACTTACCTAGAGTGAGGTCCAGTGTGGGGGACTTACCTAGAGTAAAGTACAGTGTGAGAGACTTACCTAGAGTAAAGAACAGTGTGGGGGACTTACCTAGAGTGAGGTCCAGTGTGGGGGACTTACCTAGAGTGAGGTCCAGTGTGGGGGACTTACCTAGAGTGAGGTCCAGTGTGGGGGACTTACCTAGAGTGAGGTCCAGTGTGGGGGACTTACCTAGAGTGAGGTCCAGTGTGGGGGACTTACCTAGAGTGAGGTCCAGTGTGGGGGACTTACCTAGAGTGAGGTCCAGTGTGGGGGACTTACCTAGAGTAAAGTACAGTGTGAGAGACTTACCTAGAGTGAGGTACAGTGTGGGGGACTTACCTAGAGTAAAGTACAGTGTGAGAGACTTACCTAGAGTGAGGTACAGTGTGGGGGACTTACCTAGAGTGAGGTGCAGTGTGGGGGACTTACCTAGAGTAAAGTACAGTGTGAGAGACTTACCTAGAGTAAAGTACAGTGTGGGGGACTTACCTAGAGTGAGGTCCAGTGTGGGGGACTTACCTAGAGTAAAGAACAGTGTGGGGGACTTACCTAGAGTGAGGTCCAGTGTGGGGGACTTACCTAGAGTTAATGAACAGTGTTGGGGACTTACCTAGAGTGAGGTACAGTGTGGGGGACTTACCTAGAGTGAGGTCCAGTGTGGGGGACTTACCTAGAGTGAGGTCCAGTGTGGGGGACTTACCTAGAGTAAAGTACAGTGTGAGAGACTTACCTAGAGTAAAGAACAGTGTGGGGGACTTACCTAGAGTGAGGTCCAGTGTGGGGGACTTACCTAGAGTGAGGTCCAGTGTGGGGGACTTACCTAGAGTGAGGTCCAGTGTGGGGGACTTACCTAGAGTGAGGTCCAGTGTGGGGGACTTACCTAGAGTGAGGTCCAGTGTGGGGGACTTACCTAGAGTAAAATACAGTGTGGGGGATTTCTTGCCCTCCCCTCCGTCACTAAAGCCAGCAACTCTCACAGCATACACTTTGCCCTTGTCTATGTCATTGAGGATGAACTCCACATCAAATTTCTCCGTCTCTATCATCTTGGCCGTGCGGTAGTGTTCATTGGCCGGCCATAGGTAAATCTGTCACATGTCAGTAACAATCAGCATTACAATACATGTATTATGCTCATCGTAATTTATAGAAATATTTACATGTACATCAATGCATGTTTACAACATACCAGGAGGTACTACTGTCGCCCTCATTTTATTTTCGTCCCTTTTGCCCAACAATAGAAGGGTGAATTTATTACAGGGCGAATATTTTACCTAACATAGGCTTATTGTATACAGTAAAACCCCGTTATATCGCGACCCGTTATAACCAAACCTGCTGATCGCCAAAAATTTATCTAAATCGAATTTCCCCCATGTTAATGCCCCCGTTTTATCGCCGCCAAACTCGCCTACCGCCATCCACCATCATACCAGAACAAATGGTAAAATAACACGATCATGACTGTACCTATAGGACGAAAACAAAGGACTAGTCTCGGTTTATTGACTTCATGTGTATACACGCGGTCAATGTGTACAGCTAATTAACTGTCAGTCTGCAGTCAGCCACGTAACAGTAACATGTTAACATGTGTCCTTCTGGACTCACTTTGGCGATATTAATGATGTCATGATCGTGTTATTTAAGCGGGTTTGGTGATTTAATGAGGTATTACTGTATATAAGTTTTCTTACTTTGAGAGGGTGAATTCAAGACAGGGCGAATTTAAATCTTTTCATGAGAGGGCGAAATAAATTCAGGGCGAAAATTTCTGTTTTAAAGTATTTAATATCCTGTGGCTATACCAGTATCGTTTAATGCGAGAGATTATAAAATGAAGCCATACAGTAAATACCTGTTCACCAAATATGGAAAAACTCCAGTAATGTGAATCGCAGAAAGAAATAAAAATAATTGACCTTTGACCCTGTTATACGAACAGCTAGTTTTGATATCACATGACATACATTAAAAGCCTCATATAGTCACCATCCTAAACCACAAAATTCACAAGTACAGTGTACCCTCGACCTATCGTCACCCGAATCTACCGCCACCCTCGCATACCGCCACCCAAACCTCTAGAACAGATTTCTCTCCTATATAATTCCCTCGTTAAGTTCGCCACCCTCGCATATACAGCCATCCGCCACACCCTTTAAAATACAAAAGTCCCGAATCACTATATATTTCCCTCAACAATAACGCCATATTGTTCTGTTTTTGGAGATCGGGGAACTCTTTAGTGTTCCATTTGGAATGGCATGCAGCAAAAGCAGATCAATAACTATTTTCAGATATAAATTTGTGCCAATGTAGACCTATATGACGATATAATACTAAGCTTGTTTTTATCAAAATGTTTGAAATGCAATCTATTATGCAATTTAATTCATGGTTATAATTTTCATAACTCAATACTATCGCCACCCTTGTTATACCCCCATAATTGCTGTGGGCGAAAGGTGGCGGTATATATAACGAGGGTACACTGCAGATCCATTCCTGGACATTGTCACCCTCCCGTTACTCAACGAAATCCCCAACACACTTTGACAAGACTTCCAACAAACTTATAGTATCAGTAGAACTATGTTTTAACCCAATAAAGTAACTTCTGTAATGTTTTTGTCAACAGATTTTTCCTTGAGAGCATGGAAGTCAGGAAATTAAACTGTAGTAACTACAAAATTACTATTAGGTCACAGTTCAGACCATCATGTATAAACTACAATTTTTCAATCAACAAAGGAGTTGTGATATTTCTATAGACATCAACAAAGATCTGTGTTACATGATTTGTTTGGTCCAAACCTTACACTTACCAAAAGATGGATTACAAATATTTAGATAACAAGTAGATGGAAAACTTACGTAATATCCCAGGAGGACGGCTTCTTCTACGGCTGTGCTGACCCCGCGCCACGTCAGGCGTACACTGTTAGATCCGTGGGAGAATACATGGACCTCCTGGGGGTACAACTGGGGAGCTGAAACAACAATAAAACAATGGTCAGTGGTCTGTACAACAAACAGAGGTCCTTACCCCTATCAGGGGTCCATACAACAGTCAGGGGTCCATACCACTATCAGGGGTCCATACAACAATCATCATAAGTTTCTATGGAGTTATGCTGACCAATTAGTGTTCAACAAGAATTCGGGTATTTTGTCCTGGTTTCCATGGCAACCAAAATTACTGTAGAAAAATACCTTGCATGCACATTTACACAATGTCATGGCCCCTAACTTTCCTGTGTACCGGGGTAGTTTGACTTGAATCAGTTAACACGTTGATGAGTAGATGTCTGTAAAAAAAAAACCTCCAAAAGAAGTATTAGTGACCCAGTTACCATGGCAATCCTTTTTTTTTAAAATGTGATATAGATTACATACATCTACAATTTATAATGAGTATTGCCACCAAGTTTTGTTGAAATACTTTCAGCAGTTTAGGAGGAGTATCTGGTACATCGTTGTGTCTACAGATGGACAGACAGATGGACAACCTGATTCCAGTATACCCCTCCTAACCTCATTGATGAGGGTATAATAATTACTGACCTATGCAATGAAGTCTTCAAATATCATTGCAGTATATAATAGAAATAAGGAAGTTTATGGTTGGAGAAGCGACCTTGACTTTCAGCTGTAAGTTTTACTATAATGCTAGAAACAAAGTACAACAGAGTCATAGAAAACTGCCCTGAAAATATTTCAGATAGAGGCTGGGAGCACTACACGTAGAAAACTGCCCTGAAAATATTTCAGACAAGAGGCTGGGAGCACTACACGCCTCCAGCATCAATATCAAAACTTACCAAGATGGAGAGTTTCCTGGATGAACTTCTCACTGAGCGGTCCGAGTCCAGCCGTGTTATAAACCTGTACTTCAAACCAGAAGTTGGAGTCGTCCCACAGGCCAATGACGACGGCCTCGTCTACCTGCCCCGGGTAACGGATGTACAGCTTGTAGACAGGATCCGTATCCTCACTGAACCAGTAGTTTACCTGGACAAACACAATAAAACCTTACTTTTGTCTCACTGAACCAGCAGTTTACCAGGACAAACACATTAAAACCTTACTTTTGTCTCAATAAACCAGTAATAAATACCTGGTCAACCCTGAAAACACCCATCAGCCAATTATATACAGTCAAACCTGTCTATAAAGACCGCTCAAGGGGAGACAGAAAAACGGTCACTATAGACAGGTTGCCTTTATAGACAGGTCGAGATTTTTGGACCAACCACTTTAATTGAAAATGTCATAAATGACTTGTCATTAAATAGGGCATTCAGTATAACATTTTCAGAAGTCAAACTTTTTGTTTTAAAATATATTCTTATAATACATTTGTATTAATTTTAGGGTTAAATCTGTATTTTTTAAAACATCTTAAAATGGTATGATGAATGCCCTATTCAATAATATTCATGTTCATTTTATTACATTTGTGAAGTCTTTGTTGAGTTTGTTGTTCTTTTTCTAAAAAAAACGTCAAGTCAGAATGATAGCACTAACCAGGTGAGTAGGTATTTCAGGTTAATAAAACAAACATCTTTGAGAAGGAAACTTTGAAAACATAACACAATGCCTCGTTAATTAGGCTTGACATTGATTGACACCTCACGCGAGTTACAATGAAGATCTGTTGACACCAGCGAAGGCACGGGTCTAATACTGATAATTGAAATAAACGATGTTTTCACGGCAATATCATTCATAAATTATTCAATTAAATCTTACATAAGACTTAATCTTCCACGTTTTCTCTGTGAGTCTAGACATCGATAGAGTCGGCAGTGTATTGGGTTGACGGTAATTCTGACGATTACGGCCTAACACACGGGTCGCGAACAGGCCTGCATAAACGTGAACACGAATGATGCAACACTGTTCAATCGTATCATATGACTACACTCATACTGGAAAGCACTACGCGTTATTCAGGTTAGGAAATAACCTAGATCGTCGCTATCAGTAGCCAATCAAAATGCAGGATATTGTCGAAAACTGATGCAGCAGTGATGGGCTCACCGGAAAGTTTTCACTTGTCATAAAATCATAATATCTTCAGTCAATGTGTTTTACAACTCATATTTTCAACATTTACAGTATTTTCTACTAGTGAATCATGTACGCAAATACCGGACATTTTGTACGGAGCTGTACATGTGCTACGGGTTACCGGAACGGCTGACAGCCAAATGTGTTCACCGGAAATCGGTCGTTAGGAAGCGAACTAGCGACCGTCGTTCCAAAATTACCGGTCGTTAGCCACATTAGACTGGTGGTCGTAAAACAGATGATTGTTATATAATGAGAACTTAAGAGGAATCTGAAAATCGGTCGTTATAGAAAGCGCACTAGCAACCGTCGGTCCAAAATTACCGGTCGTTAGCCACATTAGACAGGTGGTCGTTATACAGATGGTCGTTATATACTGAAATCTCATGGGGAATCTGAAAATCGGTCGTTATAGACAGGCATTCGTTATAGACAGGCGGTCGTTAGAGCAGGTTTGACTGTACCTGGTAACAAAGACAACCCCCTACCAGCCATACATACCTGGTAACCTCTGATAACCCTCACCAACCATACATACAATGTACATACCTGGTAACCCATGACAACCCCGTACCAGCCATACATACCTGGTAACCCCTGACAACCCCCTACCAGCCAAATATGCCTGGTAACCCCTGGCAACCCCTTAACAGCCATACATACCTGGTAGCCCCTGACAACCCTTACCAGCCATACATACCTGGTAACCCCTGACAACCCCTACCAGCCATACATACCTGGTTACCCCTGACAACCCCCTACCAGCCATACATACCTGGTAACCTCTGATAACCCTCACCAACCATACATACAATGTACATACCTGGTAACCCATGACAACCCCGTACCAGCCATACATACCTGGTAACCCCTGACAACCCCCTACCAGCCAAATATGCCTGGTAACCCCTGGCAACCCCTTAACAGCCACACATACCTGGTAGCCCCTGACAACCCTTACCAGCCATACATACCTGGTAACCCCTGACAACCCCTACCAGCCATACATACCTGGTTACCCCTGACAACACTTTACCAGCCATGCATACATACCTGGTCACCCCTGACAACTCCCTGCCAGTCATACATACCTGGTAACCCCTGACACGACCCTTCATCGTCTCCCTGGTGTCCGGCACAGTCTGCCATGTGACTGTCATGGCCGTGGCATTGTAGCCATCACAGTACAAACCCTGAGGGGCAGCAATCGGCACTGAAACAAGTTACAGTCATACACAGCCTTGCCAGTCATAATGATCTTATTGCCGCACTGAAACAAGTTAGTCATACACAGCCTTGCCAGTCATAATGATCTGATTAAGGCACTGCCCGATAGGTTTTTTTATGGTGTAAGACGAGAAGATATCACCGAAAAAATTCTCTCATCTATAGATACAAAAGATAGGTAAGGGACACAGACACTGTTCAAACTGACTGTTACTATTTGTCAGACTTTGATACGTATATGTTGTCCTTAAACCATCAACAATAATTAGTGTCTATTCAGAGAATTCCAACAAATATTTTCCAAGGTACAGGGTCTATGGAATGGGTCAACTGGTAGTTTAATATTGTCACCAAGAGAAACGTAAAATTGCACCAATTTTACAATATGTTGCCCATTAAATTTATCGTTCCTTTCAATTGGGAATTTCATGACAAACAATTTGGAAATTATATTTAAATTTATATAAGGGAATCGGCCACAAATGTTATTGTACTAGGAAAATCCCTTGGCATGTATACATAAATTTTCAAAATATACCACGGTTTGCAAGACTGGAGCATCAAATACATGAAATAAATGTGTGACTGTATTCTGTACTTACTGCCTTCGGCAGAGAAGACGAGAACCACACTGGAGTTCGGTCCCCTGCCATAATCGTTGAACGCCTGTATCTTGACTTCATACTGAAGATAGAAGTTGTTTTCTCCGACCAACATCACATATTCTTCCTCTTCGTAGTCAGTCATTCTTTTCTGAAATGTCCAAAACATTATTACAGCAATGTGTCCAAATGTCCAAAACATTATTACAGCAATGTGTCAAAATGTCCAAAACATAGTCAAAATGTCCAAATAAGGATTGTACCTCATTTTGACTGCATATACGGTAGTATGCCCGAAGTTGGCAACGAACATATTCTATGGTGTGCGTTAGCGCTCCATAGTGAATATGTTTGTTGCCAACTGCGGGCATACTACCGTATACACAGTCAAAATGAGGTACAATCCTTATATTTACACCATCATTAATTTTCAAGAGCTATACGAAGAAAAAAACATTCGAAGCGGGTTGCTAAGATGGTAAATACGATGGCCGCGGTTGCTAAGATAATATAGTCCCATTGGATTTCATCAATATATTGGTAGATTTAGAAAATACACTGTGAACAACACTATTTTTCTTCATAACATCGTATGTAAATTTGTTATTAAATAATATTTCTATCTAGTCGAATTTATTTCTTTATTTATAACGGTCGTTATGTACACGCATTGACACAGTGATCTGGTTGTAACGCGGTCCGACGTCAGACGTCACAACTGCAGGGCGCCGCCATGTTTTTGTTACCGTCAAATAATTTCGAATGCGCATTATTCGGAATCAAAAGTTTGCTAGATACTATTAATTGTTTAATCAAAAGAAATTGATTCCATATATGGTCCATGTTTCAAAATCTTGTAGGAACCAAACAATGGCCGACAGCGAATACTTATTTTTCTGAAGCGTGAACGACGCCATATTTGAACAAATATCAGTCCGCCGAGCCTTTTTTCACTGCGTATACGGTAATATATTCGCAGTCAGTTTACTTAGCACAAGAGGGGAGAGGTGTAAATATAACATTATTACAGCAATGTGTGAAATACAGAATTATTACAGTCTGTTGGGGGGGGGGGGGACTGTGTTTATTACTTACATTGTTATACTTGATGACACCATCGTTGATAGGGTTGGGGTCGTACAGTCGGGGGGGGGGGGGGGGGGGGGGGGGGGGGTGGGGGGGGGGGGTGGGGGGGGGGGGTGGGGGGGGGGGGGGGTGGGGGGGTACACTGTGTTTATTACTAACATGGTTGTACTTGACACCATCGTTGATAGGGTTGGGGTTGTACAGTATGGGGGGGGGGGAGGGGCTGTGTTTATTACTTGCGTGGTTGTACTTGACACCATCGTTGATAGGGTTGGAGTCGTACAGTCTGGTGGGGGCTGTGTTTATTACTTACGTGGTTGTACTTGACACCATCGTTGATAGGGTTGGGGTCGTACAGTTTGGGGGGGGCTGTGTTTATTACTTATGTGGTTGTACTTGACACCATCGTTGATAGGGTTTGGGACGTACAGTCGGGGGGGGGGGGGGGGGGGGGGGGGGTACACTGTGTTTATTACTAACATGGTTGTACTTGACACCGTCGTTGATAGGGTTGGGGTTGTACAGTATGGGGGGGGGGGGGGGGGAGGGCTGTGTTTATTACTTGCGTGGTTGTACTTGACACCATCGTTGATAGGGTTGGGGTCGTACAGTCTGGGGGGGGGGGGGGGGGGTACACTGTGTCTATTACTAACATGGTTGTACTTGACACCGTCGTTGATAGGGTTGGGGTTGTACAGTATGGGGGGGGGGGAGGGGCTGTGTTTATTACTTGCGTGGTTGTACTTGACACCATCGTTGATAGGGTTGGGATCGTACAGTCTCGGAGGTGGGGGGGGGCTGTGTTTATTACTTACGTGGTTGTACTTGACGCCATCGTTGATAGGGTTGGGGTCGTACAGCCTCCAGTACAGGTAGTACCCCACACCTGGCCCGCCGTGGTCTGTACGATGTAGCTTCTGTAACACAAACAGTGAGCAATGTAATGAAATAAAAGTGATAAAAAGATGATCGCTCAGTACTAGTAAGGTTTTATACATTTGATTAACCTTCACAACTATACAGTGTCATCTTAAGTGTGAAATTACAGCTGTCACACATGTGTATGTGCAACCCCCCCCTGACAGCGCGAAAATTACCAAATTGCAAACAGTTTGGAGGCTGACTAAGCCAAATACTCCACGCACGAAAATTTCGACTTTTACAATAACCTTGAGTTCCAGACTCAATGCATGTAGAATACAATTTTTTACTTGCTCTATATAATCTAAAAAAAAAGTTCAAACTTACATCCCATCTCATGGTGAGGTCTCCCACACTGCCTCCGCCCCCTCGGATGTTGGACGGGGCGACAGAGGGCGGGGCTGGGTTAGTCTGGTAGATATCTGATGGGATGCTGAACTCTCCGTACCCGAAGATGTTCACGGCCTGGACACGGAAGCGATAGCCGTTTCCTGGACGTAAGCCTGTCACAACATAACTGTGCATGTCGTTGGCGTCGGTAGTTGGGACTATGGTGTCTATATCGGGAATATCTGAAAGTGCAGGCAACAAATCTGTTTACACCGACTTGTTTAGTATGATTGTTAATGTATTGTAAGTATTTATCACATTCTTCAATTTTCTCAGCTGTCAGAAGCATACCATACCTGTTACCAAGTAATAGTATCATTTACACACTTTACTTGCACTAGATATTTTTTGCACCTGTTAAACTGGAAGCCGCATTTACACTTGTATCTGTGCTCTGGACTTCATTGACACCTGATCTCACTTAGGATAATTTCTCACATGATCTCACTCAAGACAATTTCTCACCTGTTCTTACTCAAGATAACATCTCATCTGTTCTCACTTGGGATAATATCTCACCTTTTCTCACTCGGAATGATTTCTCATCTGGTCTTACTCAAGATAATATCTCATCTGTTTTCACTCAGGATAATATCTCACCTGATCTCGCTCTCAACCTCGTTATCACCTGTACTTACTCTCCACCTCGTTATCACCTGTACTTACTCTCAACCTCGTTTCTCCACACTCCTGGGTCGTACTCCATCTCCGACTGTATCAGGTAGTAGATGATTGAACGCCCATTGTCATGGCCTGGGAACCAGTGTAATCGTATCGAGTATGATGTCACAGTCTTAGAGTCCCCAAACACTCCGGCAGGTTCTCCTGGCGGTCCTTCAAAATTAAACAATTAAAATGATACAGCTTTCTTCAATAATGTTTTAGAAAAGGTGATTACATAAAACGTTTTCATTTACATTACATAGCACAAAAATTCTTATCAACTTATCAATCAATTAGGCAATAGGTTTACTAGGCTGATTGTGAAAGTTTGCCTCCACAATGTTGGGGGGGTTAAGGGCGATGAAGCCCTTCCATTTGCACGATTTTGAACTCCAACCACATAGGAATACTTTCAACCGGATATTACTGATATCTATCTTTTATGAAGAGAAGCTGCTGAAACCAAGAATCAGTTTTTGCATCCCTCCACTCAGCCCTCTGGGGGGTCAGCCAAACCATGAGTTCAATTTTGAATCCCCACTTCCTAGGGATACTACCAGTGAAATATGGTTATATATGGTATTCATTGCTTGGTTTTGGAGAAGAATTCGCTTAAACCAATGAAGCTAAATAATCATTTATGGCCCCGCCCCCCTGGGGAGGGGGTCAGTCCTGCCATTTGTACAATTTTGAATCATGAGTACCTTGGAATGCTCCCTGTCAATTCAGGTCGATATCCAATCAGTGGTTATGGAGAAGAAATCATTGAAATAACTGTTGAAGGACGAACAGGGAGGGGGAGTATAACATAAGCTTACCTTGGTCCTTCAGACATTACTTTTTGAGGTATTACTACAGTGGAAAATTTACTAAAAAGTTTCAACCTGTAATATTTTAAATTTAGCATTGATTGAACTCTGATATTGAGATGAAAGTCACTGTCACTTTATCAAGGTATACAGCAAACCTTCTCGAGGTATACAGCACACCTTCTCCAGGTATACAGCACACCTTCTCCAGGTATACAGCACACCTTCTACAGGTATATAGCACACCTTCTCCAGGTATACAACACACTTTATCAAGGTATACAGCACACCTTCTCCAGGAATACAGCACACCTTCTCCAGGTATACAGCACACCTTCTCCAGGTATACAGCACACCTTCTACAGGTATACAGCACACCTTCTCCAGGTATACAACACACCTGCTCCAGGTATACAGCACACCTTCTCCAGGTATACAGCACACCTTCTACAGGTATACAGCACACCTTCTACAGGTATACACCACACATTCTACAGGTATACAGCACACCTTCTCCAGGTATACAGCACACCTTCCCCAGGTATACAGCACACCTTCTCCAGGTATACAGCACACCTTCTACAGGTATATAGCACACCTTCTACAGGTATACAGCACACCTTCTCCAGGTATACAGCACACCTTCTACAGGTATATAGCACACCTTCTCCAGGTATACAACACACTTTATCAAGGTATACAGCACACTTTCTCCAGGTATACAGCACACCTTCTCCAGGTATACAGCACACCTTCTCCGGGTATATAGCACACCCTTCTGTGGGTAATACTGGTATGATCCAGGTAATAATTGGGTTTCAGCGAGATATTTCGTAACTGTTTAAGTACTGACCGGACAAGATGTCACCAATGATTTTGTACTTTCATAATAATACCCTCGATATCAAATGGAGGCAAAAGAAGTTGTAAGGCAAAATTATTTCTAAGGTGATTTTCAAACATTTGTTACAAATTTGAGTCTATCATCAATATTTGAACTTTTCATAAGAGTTCTATTTTTTACTTACCAAGAACATCTACCTTGCCAGAGGCAGTGGCTTGATTGAGTGGAGTTTTAGCAACACATTCGTAAGTTCCTCGGTGTTTGAAGAGGACATTTTGAATATACAAGCCCTTCAGGTACGACGACACTTCCTGTGAAAAAAAAATGTATTGAAATTAACAAAAGATCACAGAGGAATCTTGTCTCAGATGGTATCAAACAGTATCAAATATATAGTATTACAGTAGACTCCGCTTAATATCACTTCTCATTTGTCCGGGGAAAACATGATATTAACCGGAACATGATATTAAAAGAAATCGTATTTTCTGACATTTTTCAGCCCTCAAAACCGGAAGTGGACTTGGTTAAATGTCGTAGTGCTGTGACTCAACAGAGAAGATTGTTGAATAAAGATATTTTATCACTAACAATGTTTTTTTCACTCCAGTGACCGTATAGTCTTTGGTTTTGTTCTGGAATGCACTTATTTTCATATATATTGTTCGTACGTAATATTATCAGTAGGCTAGCTTCACACGAAACCAGGGACGAAACGTACTACGATTGTTTACTGCAGTAGGACTACTGTAATGATGTAACGTTAGGCATACAAGTGGCTGGTATTCTGCATCAAATTCGTGTTTTGAAATCATGACACTCCGTAAATATTTACCGTTATCTTGATATGTATACTGGTTTTTCGCTTGTGAAATCTGCTGTTTGTTTAATTTCTTTAGATATTCGCTGCAAGTGCGACATCGTGTTCACAGAGTTTGTCGGTTGTATAGCGCTACCGCGAAATGAACTTTTACCTTTGAAACGTGACGTTTCATTGGATGACCTCTATGCAAATAAAACAACCACGCGATAAGATTTAGTCTCGGCACTTATATTTATTCACCATGGCCAGCCTGCCTAGAATCACGGCATGTCGGAGTCGTACTTTGGCTATTTAAAAATCATAACAAAGACGATATCTCTGCATTTTACGTGAACATTAGCTTAAATTAATTAATTGGACACTTATTGTTTAAAAGACACTTTTTATTTTAATTTCAATCAATATTTCGTCATGTTTACGGAAGACCATCCACTTGTAAGCCTTCTTCACGACAACGTGAATTCGATCTAAGACGAGCTGAAATGAAAAATGGAACTCGTGTTAGGAACTCATTAAATCACACATGGCGTTATATAAGATTACAAAAGTATGGGTTCCCTCACCCAAAGGTGTTATCTTTGCTCCGGTATGCCAAGTCAATCTATTGTTCGACTAGTACGGCAGTGATCAGGTAGGTGTGAAAAAGACGCAGCTGACCACGGCGTTGTTTACATAGCGATTTCAGGTGTGAAACTCGAGTCCCCGGGGCATTTATATGAAATTATTTCTTAACATTTACCTGTAATTTTTGTGTGACAGTGGCCAAAAAAAGTGATATTAACCGAAATCCACCTGGAAACAAGTGATATTAAAAGAATGGCATTACATAGATTATATAGCAGGAAAAACGGTGCATGAAGAAAACGTGATAATAACCGAAAAGTGATATTAACCGACGTGACATTAAGTGGAGTTTACTGTATTATCTAATTGACCCAATTTTTATGCAAATTTATTCGAAATCTTAAACATCTTTTTTACCATAAATTTTGATATTGACATCCTAAACATTCAGATTTTCTGGTATTTTGTTGTCATGCCACAGAATCTGTGAAGAAGTAACAGAAGTCACTTACGATTTTGTAATGTACATCCACAGCAGGGTCAATCGTATGGCCGTTGAACCTCCACACATACACAAGGTCAAGGTTGACGTCATAGCTCGCCTCGCACGGCAGAAAGGCGGTCTCATTCATCACGACTTGGGTTATCGGTGGTGGGCTGCGGGTGACGATGGTGCCCTCTGTCAGACAATAACAGATTCATGATGACGAAAAAGACATGCTGCGAAACTTGTTTCATTCAGTACTATAAACCAGACGGTGGTGAGTAAGACCAATACAGGGTATTTTTAAAGTTTTATCATCCTACATCCTGGTCCTGACTGGAGAACCTTTACCATATTCGACATAATTAGCGTCCAGGGCGCCTAAAAAATTGGTTCCAAAGGGGGCGCTTAATAGCATCTGGACGAAAAATGTCGTTTTATAAAGTAAATAAGTATGATGTATTATGACAAGAGTGAGTAGTACTCATGATGCGAGACATTATTGTTATAAATTTTGGACAATTTGTACACATGATACCGATATATGTGGGGGTTTTTTCTTGAAAAATGCGCAGTGAGGTTCTCCGCACCATGTCACAGAAAAATTTAGTTGTGTTACAATTATAGAGGCGCTTATATAATTCTAATACCACCGTAGAAGGGGGGAGGGGCAGTGATATGGGGAGGGGTGCTACTTACAGCGAATAAGATAAATATAACAATGCGAATTTTTAGAACTTTTAACTCATAGATCCTGAGAAGATCTTCGTACATGTAACATACAAGTAATCTGGTTGTACGCACGTTTGATCGCAAGTCGGCCAGAACTCGTCGCTTTTCCTAGCGAGTTCTCCGCTACACAGGTATACAGGCCATTATCACCGTAGGTCAGTTTAGTCATGTACAGGAAGCCGTTTGGTAGAAGTCGAATACGATCCCCTGTCCCGACAGAGGATACACGCAGGTTCATGTTGGCACCGTTTTTCAGCCATGTGATATCTGCCTTGGGAGCCGCCTCAGCCTTACATACAATTGTCAGGTTCCCGTTTAGTGCTCCAATGAACTCCTCCACCAGAGGATATTTGGCAAAACTCGGCGGGAAAGCTGTAAATGAAGATGAGCTCAGTCAATGTCTGGAATAGGAAATACTTATCAGAGAATATTTTTTGAAAGAAACTTTTCTACTGCATTTACAAGACTATTGGTAGAATATTTCTAAGTCATCATTCAAAGAATGGAAACTTTTATGAACAGATTCATAAGACTCTGAGCTGGTACCATTACTCACATAAGACTCTGAGCTGGTACCATTACTCACCTAAGACTCTAAGCTAGTACCATTACTCACATAAGATTCTGAGCTGAAACCATTACTCACCTAAGACTCTGAGCTGGTATCATTACACACCTAAGACTCTGAGCTGGTATCATTTCACACATAAGACTCTGAGCTGGTACCATTACTCACATAAGACTCTTGAGCTGGTACCATTACTCACATAAGACTCTGAGCTAGTACTATTACTCACCTTAGACTCTGAGCTGGTACCATTACTCACCTAAGATTCTGAGCTGGTACCATTACTCACCTAAGACTCTGAGCTGGTACCATTACTCACCTTAGACTCTGAGCAAGAACCATTACTCACATAAGACTCTGAGCTGAGCCGAGCTGAAGCTGGTGCCATGGACGTTGGTTGCACTGCACTGGTACATTCCATCGTGTAGAGTTTTGTCCAGAGACCGGATGACCAGGTTGTTTCCAGTAATGGTCAGTTGTCCGTCGTCAGAATTGGTGATCACAACACCGTTCTTATACCACTGGTACACTGGGGAAGGGTAGCCATTGGCCTCGCACCGCCAGGTCAACTGACCCCCCACATCTACATGCTGGTTCTGTAGCGGTAGTATGAAGTACGGCTTGGCTACAATGTAATAGACTCACTGTTAAACTGAGGTGTAGATTTAATACACTATCAAATTTGGATCTTTGCAGGTGGTTATATTTGGTTTTGCTGAAAAGTTTAAGTGCCAGTCTTTAAAAAGATTCATTACCACATTCAGAATTAAAAAGTCCTGACTCAAGATGTGCCTTTTTCCTCAACTTCCTGAACAGGAATATTAATGACTCGTTTTGGAGTGTAATATTCCTTTATTCTCTACTTATTTTAACTCCTGTTGTATATGGCCTACAGAATATATCTGGAGGATCAACATACTTTATTTGATATAAAAGCATTTTTTAGCCTGTATAGGTATCTATCACCAAATGTCCTGTATGTTTTAATAAGTTACTGAAGGCATCATTTCCAACACAGCAAAACGAGATGGTAAGCATTCTCCATACTACCGGGGTTACTAGCACTTTCCATCCCTGTACCCATGGTAATATCTTCGATATCCAGGGGTTACACTCCCTGTACCCCTGGTAATATCCTAAATATCCAGGGGTTACACTCCCTGTACTCCTGGTAATATCCTAAATATCCAGGGGTTACACTCACTTACACCCCTGGTAATATCCTCAATATCCAGGGGTTACACTCACTTACACCCCTGGTAATATCCTCAATATCTAGGGATTACACTCCCTGTTTCAATGGTTATATCCTCAATATCCAGGGGTTACACTCAATTGCACTATCTGTACCCCTGGAATATAGGAAAACTGAAAGCATACAGCTAGCAATTTGATTGGTGTCATGTAAAAAGATCTTGACCAATCATTATGCTGATTCTTGTCCTTTGAAGTTTAAAAGAAAAGTGACGATCGAATTAAAATCTAGTCAATTAACCATTACACAACCAACAGTATCAAGATAGTATCTGGTATTGCTGACCTGTTCCAGAGGTGCAGTGAGAGTAAGTAACCTCTAGGATATAACGCCTGAATAAACAGGATTCATAGCCATGATCCTTACCTTCTAGTCGGAGGTACAATGTCTTACTGTCGGCGGCTTTGTTGCCACGGCGAACTAAACAAGTATAGTTGCCTTGATCTTCTAACCTTGCGTTATTGATCACCAATATACGGTGAAAGTTCTCAAACCGTGCGGTCTCGGGCATCGGCTGTCCCTCGCGGCTCCAACTATAGTACCACATGTCAATGTAGTTCTGGGCCCTGGGAAAAATATCCAATCACAGCATATTAAAATTGTGCAATGTTTATTGCTGCTATTGTCTTTCTGCACTTTCAAAATTGTTTAACCTAGTTAACAGAACTGTGACCTTTGACCTATATAGCTAGTGCTCCCTAAAATGTAAACCTCTACAAGGTAATCTGATGTGACCTTTGACCCTTTATAACTTAGTCAACAGACAACTGTGACCTTTGACCTATATAACCTACTCTTTACCCCACAAGGTAATCAAATATGACGTTTGACCAAATATAAAATAATAAAGAGGAGCTGACCTAGTTATATTTGCTACCCCCACAAGGTAGTCAACTTTTGAAATGAAATTCCATTACACTTTTGATGAAGTTGTCAACCAATGTGTTGAAAGCTTTAACATTATAGCCACAGACTTAACCAGGTAACTTACGATCCGTAGGCGAAGCATTCCAGTCGGACGTCCTGACCCTTGAGAGGGGGCTGCGGGAACACAGCAATAAAGTCGTCCTGGATGACTGGTCCCCAGTCAGTTTTGGCCGCTGTTGAAAATACAGAAAATTAACGTGCAGGTCATGTCCTATGTACCAGGTCTCGAGTGTGTAAGTGCATGATTACAGATCTAAGACATTGAGAGTGACTCAGCTTATCTATGAAGATGAAGGCTGACTTACCCAAGATATTGAAGGGGACTCAACTTGATCTTAGATATTGAGGGTGACTAGACTTTATCCACGAAATTGAGGGTGACTTGATTTGATCTATTCTACTTGTATTAAATTGCTATAATTATGTGATATGTGACTGACCTTGATCTATGATACTAAGGGTGACTGACCTTGATCTATAATACTAAGGGTGACTTTTGACCTTGATCTATAATACTGAGGGTGATGACCTTGATCTATGATACTAAGGGTGACTGACCTTGATCTATGATACTAAGGGTGACTGACCTTGATCTATGATACTGAGGGTGATGACCTTGATCTATAATACTAAGGATGACTGACCTTGATCTATGATACTAAGGGTGACTGACCTTGATCTATGATACCAAGGGTGACTGACCTTGATCTATGATACTGAGGGTGACTGACCTTGATCGATGATACTAAGTGTGACTGACCTTGATCTATAATACTGAGGGTGACTTGATTTGATCTATTCTACTTATATTAACTTGCTATAATTATGATAATATGTGACTGACCTTGATTTATGATACTAAGGGTGACTGACCTTGATCTATAATACTGAGGGTGACTGACCTTGATCTATAATACTGAGGGTGATGACCTTGATCTATGAAATCAAGGGTGACTGACCTTGATTAATAATCTAAGGTTGACTGACCTTGATCTATGATACTAAGGGTGACTGACCTTGATCTATGATACTAAGGATGACTGATCTTGATATATGATACTAAGGATGACTGACCTTGATCTATGATACAAAGGGTGACTGACCTTGATCTATGATACTAAGGGTGACTGACCTTGATCTATGATACTAAGGGTGACTGACCTTGATCTGTAATACTAAGGGTGACTGACCTTGATCTATGATACTAAGGGTGACTTTTGACCTTGATCGATAATACTGAGGGTGATGACCTTGATCTATGATACTAAGGGTGACTTTTGACCTTGATCGATAATACTGAGGGTGATGACCTTGATCTATGATACTAAGGTTGACTGACCTTGATCGATGATACTAAGGATGACTGACCTTGATCTATGATACTGAGGGTGACTGACCTTGATCTATGATACTGAGGGTGACTGACCTTGATCTATGATACTGAGGGTGACTGACCTTGATCGATGATACTAAGGTTGACTGACCTTGATCGATGATACTAAGGATGACTGACCTTGATCTATGATACTGAGGGTGACTGACCTTGATCTATAATACTAAGGATGACTGACCTTGATCTATGATACTAAGGGTGACTGACCTTGATCTATAATACTAAGGGTGACTTTTCACCTTGATCTATGATACTAAGGGTGACTTTTCACCTTGATCTATGATACTAAGGGTGACTGACCTTGATCTATGATACTGAGGGGGACTGACCTTGATCTATGATATTAAGGGTGACTGACCTTGATCTATGATACTGAGGGTGACTGACCTTGATCTATAATACTAAGGATGACTGACCTTGATCTATGATACTAAGGGTGACTGACCTTGATCTATGATACTAAGGGTGACTTTTCACCTTGATCTATGATACTAAGGGTGACTTTTCACTTTGATCTATGATACTAAGTGTGACTGACCTTGATCTATGATACTGAGAGGGACTGACCTTGATCTATGATACTGAGGGGGACTGACCTTGATCTATGATACTAAGGGTGACTGACCTTGATCTATGATACTGAGGGTGATGACGAGGCTAGTTTTACTGGGGGCCTGTGATGTTCCCAGTGCGGTACCAGACAGAGCGGTCAGTGTGATTTGGCAGTAGTAGTCTCCCTCGTCCACTCTGGTCACCTCGGAGAAGTACAGCTGACCGTTACTGGAGATGAAGGTATAAGGTGTGGTGGAGGCGAAGATGTACTCCCGCTTCTCTCCTCTCTGCCAGTTAAATACTGCCGCTGTAACATCGTACAAGCTCGTTACCCCCTCACATAGTCAACTTTTACAAAATTCAGGTACATCTTCTATTTCACAGGTTTTTGACACCTTCACACTTTAAAAACTGAGATTTTCTATTTCAACAACACAGATGTACAAATCTATTTCATATCAGGAATTGTTTTTACTGCATTCTTTTGCAATTTCCTTGAAATTTGGAACATCCAAGTTTTTTTCTCGAATTTTATGATAATTCAACTTTGTACCTTGATTTTTCAGCAACCTTACGATAATATCAAATATGGCAAAATGAATCTACTTTACATCAACATTGGATATTTGATCCGTGTTACCTGGTTTGTATTGGATGTTACTACACTTGATCACAGCTCCATCATAAGCGAAGGCATACACGGGCGCGTCCTGGACGTTAGAGAAATCTCCCAAGACTGAAATCACAATCAATTTTGTATTATAAATATAACTAATAATAAATCAAGTTCATAATCACCAGTTAATTATTTCAGACAGAGACTAATGAATCATGTTCAATCCAACATTAGTTAAGAGAAACACTGACCTGAATGTCTTAGACACTGACATTTACAAATTCACCTTAAAACTGTACAATCTAGGACGAACACACATTCTGGTGATTGAGAGATGTACCGCCCTAGTTTTACTTATTCTTACCTAATTATATTTACATTAGCTCTACATCCTTCACTTGTAATGTATTGTGAAGGCAAATGTTGTTATACAGTGGACTCCACTTAATATCACAACTGTTAAAATCACATTCCTCTTTATATCATGTTTTTCCCAAGTACCATTTTTCTCTCTATATTATCAATGTAATTTTCTTTGGTTAATATCATGTATTTTGAGGTGAATTCCTCTTAATATCATGTTTTTTTTAAAAACCAATTACATAAAATACCCAGAAAATGATGTCATTTCCAGTGATTTTAGATACAACTTGTACAAAATGTTGCACAGAAAATAACCCCAAAAATGATTTTTAATTGAAATAATGTTATCTATATATTCAAACATCTTCTTATGTACATTGAATATCTTACTTTCAGTTATGGAGATTGGAAATGCACTAGATTTAGTGGAAAAAACAAGTTTCTCTTAATGTCACATTCCTGTTAATATCATGTTTTTGTCTGACAAATACAACATGATATAAAGAGGAGTGCACTGTATAACTGTTTGAAAAAAAAACTAAATAAAGCAAAATAAATCTATCAAAAGGTAAATATAAGTAATGAATGTTTCAGCACTTGTTGTTACAGTCCTATAACACACATTGTTATTGCTAACAAACTTACATGAAGCCATGCCAGGCTGTAAGTTTGTCATCAATAGCAATGTGTGTTATAGAGTTGCAACAACATTTGTCAAAACATTAATTTCTAATCCCCTCTTGTAATGATTTTTTTCTATTTTCTAACATCTCCCATCCATTACATAAGAAAGACACTTACTAATCCAACATAAAATTTCCTATATAAGTTTGCATAATTATGTTGGGGTCGAGATGGCAGGAAAGCTTAACTTCTAAGAGCTGGGTACCACCAAATCAAAAGTACCACAGTATACCTCGGTATTTTGGCAAATACTGTGGTACATACCACAGTATACCACCTTGATTGAATGTGTGAGCTAGCTAAAGGTCTCTGGCTATTTTTGTTCTGAAGCCAATGAACAAGAGGCCGGTCATAAGTTTCCCTTTGTGCTATCCTCTGATATTGTTCGAGTGAAGTTAAATGTCTGTCATAGTTGATCAGCAAACTTATAGGAAATTAAAAAACCATATTGGAATTCCAATTGATCTTTGTAACAAATAGTTCTTTGATATAAAGTTAAATGAAAGTCCCCACAAAACCGATACAGGACTAATGTACCACGGTACGTACCATCACAACTTTATACCACGGTATACCGGCATATACCAGTAAAACTGCCTAGGCCTATTAGCTTCCTTAATTTAGCAATAAAGTTCTATAAAACATTTTTATGTGAAGACTTACAGCCAAAGGCAAGAGACACTGGGTCACTAAAAATCTTGCCGAATTTGTTTTCTATTCTACACTGGTAGCGTTCATTAGCATCCTTATCTTCGTCTGGTTTCTGGATCGTGAGTTTGCCATTCGTCAGTGTGTAACGATTATCTGCAGCAGAGGTAATCTGTCAAAACAGAAAGATGTAAACAGATCGAACATGATAATACAGGAAATCAGGGTAACTATATATATCCTTGACAATGATACGACCACTAGTTGTCTGCTTTATAATCACAAAGAATTTCCTGCTTTTAACAAGAAATATGTAATCAAGCTGAAAACATCAAACTGACCTTAACTGTTTATAGGAAGTTTAAAAATATAAAACCTAAATAAAATCTTACCAAGACAAGAATTACGCATAATTATATGCCCCCCCCCCCCCCACTTTTTTGTGATTTGTGAATAATAACAAAGTAAATACGGAATATAAAAATACAATCACATAACAATTACACTGTGGAAAATGTCTGTTATGTAAATTCTCAAAATTCACCAATAATCAAGAGCCCCCTCTCGTAATAAAGTATACCAATTTCCAATTCCATTGGATAACAATATCACTGTGTAAAGTGGACTTTAACGACAAGAAAGCAATACCTTAGTCTCACTTTTCTTGACTTTCGTCGGTGGTGAGACAAAATCTGGTCTCCATGACTTCCGACTTACCTTCACCTCTGAACTATTGACAACCTTGTACCAAGAGAATTCAGGACGAGGGTTTCCGATGGCCCGACACTCAAGGACAGCTGTGATCGCCCGGGAAACCACAATCACACTTTTTGGTTGCATTGTCATCTGTGGACCAAACATGATGTCATCCAAATTTGACACCACTTGACCATATTCTGAAAATAATAATACAATTTATCTCAATGACCTTATACTGTAGGCTTATCAGTGCGATGTTGATGTTTAAAGTGTTTGAGTCAGTCCATGCCACATCTTAATTTTATTTTATTACAATATAACCCTTTTAAATCATTGCGAAAACACTTTAATCTATTCTTGTTTTGAGCAAGTAACGCACACATCTTTCTTGACTTCTCAAGTCATGATGAAGGATACGGGAGCACTTTTCTATGATGTTACAGGGCGTCATGAGTACGTGAAGAGTTAACATTATATGTACCAGCCTTACAATTCAACGTTACAATACTGTAGTATTAACACTATATAATTACCAAAGTCTCGTTTCTCCTGTACCAGCCTGTAGGCCTCCTCTTGGCTGATCTCACAGATATACGAGCGCCTCACATCCTTAACAGACTTACTCCATCCGTAATTCACACCTATAAATAAAAACACATCAATATTTTACCTCATCCATCTGTGAAAGGATATATTATCAATAATATCAAATATGTGCTTCACCTAAAATTGGCCTGATTAAAGACCATTTTTCCATTAAAATTGTTACTGCAATTCTATTCTTTTACATTTAAGGACTTCCAATTAAAAATATAACACAATTTTCAGAAACTTTGAGAACACAGCAAATTAAGGTTTCCCTCATGAACTTTATTCTTTTTGGTCAATGCTGGCAACATCGTATGCATAACCTTAAGTGTGAAATTCACAATTTTGATAAAGCATCTTGAGACCTTTCCAATTATGAAGAGTATTTGATTCTAGCACATCTGTGTCTGGAGAAGAAGATTTTTGAAAATTTAACTAGTTTGACCCCTTTTGGCCCCTCCCTCCCTTGTTGAGACTTTGTCTCAGGTGACCTAAAAACCCTTTACAGAAATAACTATCCTAAATCCCATAAATGTTTGCATTGAAAAAATCTACATACCAAATATTGAATGCTAATGTCAAGCCTCGTTAAAAAAACTTTCCCTAATTAAACCTTACCCTCATTATGCCCCCCCCCCTCCCAATCCCCAATGTAGATTGGCACTAAGCTAGAAATGAGGTTGTTATTGTAAATGATGACCCCCCCCCCCCCTAGGGGCCCCCCACCCCCTAGATTGTCACTTATCAAGAAATGAGGGTTGTTGTTGTAGAAGATGACCCCCCCCCCCAAACCCCACCCCCTTGATTGTCACTAATCTAGCAATGAGGGTTGTTGCTGTAGATGATGACCCCCCCCCCCGGGGGCCCCCCGCCCCTTAGATTGTCACCTATTTAGAAATGAGGTTGTTGCTGTAGATGATGACCTCCTCCTTAGATTGTTACTAAGCCAGACATGAGTTTGTTACTGCTGTAATATCAACGCTAACTTTACCATCAAACTTGTAGACGATGACTTCGCCTTGAACATTCTCCTGGTTGGCGAGCCAGAACTGGAGGTCGGAGGAGATGAGGGAGGTATCGGTGGCCCATCTGTAGACGTTGGAGCTGCCCGTGTCCTTTAGACCGCTGGTGTACCACACATTCCTACAGATAACACAGTAAAGGTCATACACACTCAAGGTCATATACTCGGTGGCTCCTTACCACAAAATTAGTGATACATATAAATAGTCATAACATTTCAAAGAAATAGTTGCTAAGTGATTGATGCTAATTAAGGATAAACTTTCTATTATGAAAACAAAATAGAAAGTTTATCCTTATATTTACAGTATCTTAATTTCTGTGAAATGTTTGTAACTATTTTGTTCATTATAGTCCAATCTTCGGACACAGAAGTCACAGAGTCATTTCAAAACAAATAAACGTGGGAATGGTTCAATAAATGTAACAGCATGAAATTTGCAAGCTCCGCCCACATTTATTGTTGGTGACGTAATTCACACAATTGTGTTTCAAACTGTAGGATTTGCATAGCTCCGCCCACATGTATTGTTATCGACGTCATAGAAATTTGTCACATGTTTGAGTACAGTTATGCAGTGATAATGATAGTCTGTTGAGGAATGGTTATCGAGTCAATGTCAGTGTAGACTGTAAATAAAAACATTTAAAGGTCATTTCTTCTAATGGTCAGTTATTACTTTCTTTGCTCTTTTTAAGGGAGAAATTTATAAAACCAATTTATGTCCATCTACCTATATGTTAAGTAAGGGTGGAGATTGGCTCCATGGAAACCAGTTCATTTTATATTTTTCTCTAGGGTATGCTCATCATAACTATATATAAATTCTATGAGCTGCCTAGCTAGACTAATAATAGTCCTCTTGTGTTATATACACAATGTACATACCTGTCGTGGAATTCTTACCTGTAAAAATCATTACGTTGTAGCCAATTGTTGATAAAGTTGTGTTCACCTAGACTTCCCACGGATAGTAGAGAAGATCCCATTATCTGGAATGACAATAAAACAATTAAGTTACGATTGGTCAGGATTTCTACCTGACACCAAGTATCAGCCTTACGATTGGTCAGGATTTCTACCTGACACCAAGTATCAGCCTACTAATTGGTCAGGTTTTTCACCTGACACCAATCAAAACACCATGCTGTGTGCCTTTAATTTTCCTATGACATGTTTCAGGGTTGTAGAGAGTGAAAATTGGGTATATGACCCCTGAAGTATCGAGGACTGGAGCACACAGAGGATAATTTTAAGAGATAAAACCTAAGATTCCAGAGAGGTGAACCTATATCTTATATATTCAGGGACTTTCTTGCCTATTCTGGGAATTACCAAAGTCATCAAAATTGGGAAAATCCTGTGGAATAAACTAAAGGGTAAAATTAAAAAGAACATTTTACTAAATATAACATAATAATACCAAATAGTACTATAACGTGAAGTAGTACTAACAGAGTTTCAAAACGATGGAAAATGGTTGACTGCATGAACAGTGACTTTTCCTCAATTAGGGATTTCTTTCTTTCAATTGGGAATTGTCTCCCCTTCTTCCAATTGGGAACAGTACTGATATTCGGTAATTTTATAGACAGGAAAGTCTCTGATATTACGATTCAAAATGCAGTAATTTGTATATTCCAGTGAGAAAAACCCTTTCTTGGTGCTTCCTAGCAGCAATGAGTAACTATATTGTGTCAAATTTGAAACTGCCAATTTAATATACCGGATACTTACAGCACACGATGCACGAGCTTCTTCGTAAGAGACCTTGGGGTCGAATAGAAACTTGTAACAGGTAAAATCATTGGTGAGCCAGTCACTGGGGCAGTCTGAAAAGTAAGGTAGGGTCAAGATCACACTTAACACAAAAACCATAAAGTAAAAGGTGAAACCATAAATTCTGCTAAGTCAACTATTTCAATGTTGATAAATCTTTTCGATAATTTTTACTTAAACGATAAGAAGAGATTCATTATTTGTAATGAAGGACATCACATGTGTGTTCATGCATCACTGGTATTGAAATTGAGAAATGACTTTTATTAACTCATATTTTCTTGAGAAAAAGTTAAAACAACAAAACAGTTACAATGTACATACACAGGTTTATATATATATAATGCCTTATCTATCAGACAGTCAGCCTATTACATTGTATATATATACAGCTCAAATTCAGTAAATTCCACTTAATATCACCCATGTTAATATCACATTCCTCTTTATATCATGTTTTCTTCGAAGCACCATTTTCCCCTCTATGTAATTTTATTTGGTTAATATCATGTATTTTGAGTTGAATTAATGTTTTTTAACCAATTACATAAAAAATCCAGAAAATTATGTCAATGCCATTGATTTCCGATACAACTTGTACAAAATATTGCATAGAAAATAAAAAATAACCCAAAAAATTATGTTTAAATAAAATAATGTTTTCTATATATCAAAACATCTTCATTATGAACATTGAATAGCTAATACTTTTAGTTATGGAGATAGAAAATGTACTAGATTTAGTGGAAAAACATGTTTCTCTAATGTCATATTCCTGTTTATATCATGTTTTTGTCAGATAAGTGCAACTTGATATAAAGAGGAATGCACTGTTTTTGGTATTGACAAATTCTACTGTATTTCAGCCTCTCAAATTAAACCCAGATCCCTAACTCCTCTGAAGAACAGTCCATGTGCTGGACCCCAACATTTTGGAAGAAAAACCTAGTAAGAAATGTTGTCAAAATTCACATTTATCTTCAAAGGCCATATAACTTTGAATATTATTGGAAACAACATTGACAGACACTTAGTTTTTGTATGGTAGCTAACTAGCTATATATATATCACGCAAGGAACAGTTGACATAACATTACCTGCAATAAGTATTCATAACATTAATATACCAAATACATGTACAAACTAAACTCTATCTTTGCAAAGACAATCCAATTTCACATATATGTTTGTGACCTTTATATATATATAATGACCTTGACATGGAACTTATGTCATCAGATAAACAGCTGATTTATTACCAGGTAATTTCCATTAAACGTCCGTAAATGTAATCAAAATACTTCTAAGGAAGGAGTAATGAAAAACAAAATCTGCCCTCACCAGGGTTCGAACTATACTAGCGACCTTCAGACTCTAGTCGGACACCCTATAATGCTTGACTAAAGGGAAATACACTCAACTTCACAACTTTACATGGCAGGTGTCGTCGATGAAGCAGAAGACGCTTACTCTTCCGGAACACCTGGTCTTATTCTCTTGTACTTTTACGAGGGTCTCCATGTAAATTTTTCCTTTGTTCCTATTTTGCCTCTAGTTTAATCGATTTTGAGTTCGGATTATGGTTTCTTTACGCTTTGGTATTCTTTGATTTTTTTTCTGAACAATTTGACAACTTTGGGGTTTGCTTACCAAAAACAGAGGCTGCATCTGTCCCAATCAGCAACAGGGTTAATAGGTACACAGGTATCATGGTGGCTCCTGGTCACTCCTGGTCAAAAATAAATACAATTATAATATCTGTCCATATTAAAATCCAAGTTTACAATCAACAAGATCAGTGACTTTTGTTCCGATATCAAGATTAATTCATTTGATCTATACCAGTAAATGCAAAATCCACAAGTAGAAATGTATAAAATTTTGCAACAGATGAATTTTTCTAAGAAAGATGGTGACCTTGAATGACCTTGGTCATCATAAATACACTGAGATACAAACCTGTTCATTTTAGCTCTGAAACTTGAATATTTGAATAAATTTTTGTCAAAATATGTTCTAATAGTGACGATGATGATTTCTTATGAAAAGCAATTGTGTTGACCTTGACCTTAGACTGTTTGCTGTACAAAACTGCAACTGATGACACCAAACTGCTACTACAACTAAATATAAAATAATGCTGACCATGACCTTGACCTTTTTTATATATGACCTTGAATTTCAAAAAGGTACCAGATTGGAAAGAAATTTAACTTGGTATATGCTTTTTATAATGAAGTATATATATATAAGCCGATTACAATGGCTTCTAATATAATAAAGCAAGTTTGTTAACGTTTCAACAATGACCTTGAAGTACATGTACAGTTGCTTGGAGGGTATACGGTTACGACCTAATCATTGTTAGAAGATCTAGACTGAACATTATATTTGGGATTTGATTGAAAACCTTATTTAGCCAAAATAAATCGAAGATAGGACAATCTACATACCATGCCAATAATCATGAAATTAGATTGCAAGTCTGTGCCATAATGTTTTATGGAGCAAATTTTCAAGACATTTATTTTTTCAGTCCTATTATTAAATTAACACTGATAACAAAAAATTAGATTAGACTGTGCTGATAATAAGGATTTTTTAAAATCCTTTTCCTGCTTGCAAATTACTTTGATAATGGACTTGTATGTAAACAGTTTATGGAGAAAATGTTTATATCATATTGTTATATCTTTTTTCAATTTTGTTTTTCTATAAACACCTATATATTTTAAACAGTATCATTGTATGTTGTTGTTCGGAGCTGCAACATGTGAATCATAAGTATTGGTATATATATATATCTACATTTCCCAGCAATCTGTCCCCCGCGGGCATGGGGCTCTGATTAATTATATCAGGTATTAGCCGCCATTTTGTACCTCATATTCAGTCACGTATGTGTACACATTCAAATCATAACAGCCCTTCCCCAAATCTTTAATTTCTCACTTACATAACAAACGAATCATCAACTGACTTGAACTCAAATGAAAACGATATATGGTCCTATAAAATCAGAAAGATCGATCGATTTTATCAGAAAACAGTTGATTGAGCCCGAGTGATGATAATATCTCGATCTTTATTTATCTGAAACAGTTACAATCAGTAACCATTATTCATCGAATCCGTATGAACAACTATTTTATGTTCATCCGATTCTCTGTGAACGAAGATCAAATTAATCAGTGTAAATATACCAACTAAGGTTAGAAAAAGTCATAATAACTTACCTGTTATTTTCACCTGAATATATACAGCGTCTACCAATCCATGAGTCGCTATCCTAGGTTTATAACCTTTTTGCCACCGTATAACAAAGAATGCCCTTCAAATATTCTCCTTCCCTAGCGCATCTGTATTAAAAAGGCGTCGGGTATCACTTTAAGCCTTTCTCCCTGTATAAGTTGGATGGTTTATCAGATCAGCCTCTAAGTTTACAGGGATACTGTTCACGGTTTAGCGACGTCCTGTTGACGATACGGTCCGGTGATGCTCGAGCATTCCACGGCTGTTGTTCATAGCGAAGCGCTAGCCCCGGGGCATGTACACACGCTTCAAGTCAGTCAATGGGTCATAGTATACCTGGCGGCCCGGGGAGTCGCTCTGATTACGTAATAGAGGTGTCAGACCTAATCATATATATATAAAGAAGGTCCGGATAAACTGGTTTATATATATGACCATTGTGTTTTATGTAAATTATGGTTACATTTTATGTGGCTATGAGCTCGAGTGACTCCAGGTGTTGGTTTCGGATTATATATATATACAGCTATATATGCTATATATGGGTAGGTTTTCGGTCATAAGGTTGGTAATTCCCCGACGTTTTATTATTTTATTGGGAAACTAGATTTTCGATACCGACAGAATTTGATAACTAAATTGGCTGAGCGTTCGTTTAGAGTTCTGATAGGTTATACTGTCCTAACCTCGGAACAGATAAAAAGTAACTGGAATTGGTTGAGCGTTCATTAAGCGGACAGCCCCGGGTTCAAATCCCGGTCTGGTCGTGATTTTTCCTCTTCAGTTACATTTGGCGCCCTTCCAAACTCTAAATGGGCGCTCAACCAATGAAGCTACCCGATCGCAGACGACCGACCCAGTCTAGTCCCACTATCATTTTAAAGGTCTACGTCTCGGATTGTATCTTATCTTGCTATAAGTCACACTGTCAGAATGTTCTCAGTTCTGACCTTTACACTTTTTTTAAATTACATAACCATGTACTAAGTAATACGATACTATATAAAAAAAACATGCATGATAAATGAATCGACGGACTTACAATGGAAAATAATTTGACTCAAACATGAATGAGAGAGCTTTGGGCGTTCTAAATGTCGTCATGAAAGTTTTTTTTCCGTGTAAACAGTAACAAATATGTAGTTGATCTTTTTGTACTTTATTTATATCTATTTTAAGGTAGAACTTCATTTCCCTCAATTTTATTGCATTTTACATCCGAGTAACAGTGTGGATAGAGCTGCAAAAATGTAACCAAACATGCATATATTGCATTGAACAAACTTTCGCACCTCGCCTACCTTCCTCAGTTCAAAAGACTTTTTAATGAAGAGGCCAATATCGCCCAAAAGATGTGGTGGTTGATTAGTTGATAATATCATCTGTAGATTTTGTATATCGGAAATACTAATATCTATTCTATAATATTTTTTTTTAGGTTTGCGTGATCATCGTTTACCATCCTAAGGGAAGTAACTCAAATAAGAATATGTGTTGAATCGCGCTCCGCACTTCAAATACGAGAGCGGACAGGTCAATTTCGAAAATTGTGACCACAGCTTCGTCGAAAGAGAGTATCTCGTTAAAAGATGCTGGATTCTATGGTTGTTCCATTTAAGCGTTGCTGGTACTTTTCGGCTTCTCGCATTAAGGCCATCATTAAACGGTGTTTTGCTCAACGGCGTTTTTGTTACACTAGCACAGTGTTGTAGAAATAAAGATTCTACTTGAAACCATATTATGAATTCCGAATAAATACCGGGATTACTGTTTGAATTTCATCGAAGACGAAAAGCATTTCATTCTCTACTGTCCGAAATAACAGCTTAAAATATATTCGAAGCATGATCAACTCTGTTCAGTACCTATTTCACGGCTCAAACGGCATACAGTATAGACATGCTATTTTTAGATAAAGACATAATACTATTTTATAATACAAATAAGTGTATCTTGTGTCCAAAGATCAATTTTCGATAAAAATGCCCCCCAATGGTCATAGCTTTTATGACCATTGAGGGGGCATTTTTATCGAAAAATGATCTTAACCCCCAAAATGTGTATAATTACTCTAAACACCCTATTTCAGGTCCAAAACTAACTGTAACAAATTCTCAGGTCCCTGTGCAAACTACCTGGATACACCGACCGTATATAACACTATGGCTTTGAGCAGAGTGACTCGCATCATTTGTGATTTGCATCCATTGTCATGCGAGTTATCTCCCCTTACACTATTATGATTTGTTAAAAAATCATACAAAAACAATCAAATTCAAAGCTAGTACATAGATCTGACATTAACAAACTTTATAACTATTTAATCACAGACAAGACACAGAGTGATCGAATACTAGCCATGAAAGCAACAGTTAACTGTTTCGGTGATTTTTATATTTTATTTCAGACGATATGATTTATTTTCATACTCACAACAAGAAGAGGCAAACATCTCAGTACAATTACATAACCAATTTTATCATATGACTACCGTTATATGCAGTGTAATAAAGCCATTACATAAATTTTCTAAATTACACACGTGTAATAACACCTTCCGCTTCGCTGATTGGCTGGTTCCTTGTGAACCGTATTAATACGCACGGGAACGGTCTACTTCTTTTTACTACGAAGCGTACAACTTCCGACTGCTAGTAGAATGATGAAGTTTGGAATTGTCGATGAAGTTAAGGTTGACAACAAATACAAGGGTTATTATAAAGCGTAAATTATTACAGACATGTAAACAGTACTAATCTACCCGAAATATATCGATCCGAGGATCCTTTCCCAACAACGGTATAAACAGGATAAGTTGACGTCAACAAACATGCCTTACACAATCCGAAACACTGCTAACATATCTACCCCAAACGGCGTCTTTTAAAGATGTTTGAACAAAATGTTCCCTTGAAACATTTTCAGTGCACAACAACATCACTGTTGACTTCCGCGATGATAAGGATAATTCTCCATATGTAGGAAAACGCCACACATCGGTTGCGTACGACAGTGGTAGCTAAGCGGACACGAACCAGTCATTGTCGCGCCAAATGACGTCACGATATCGTCACATCCGGCCGGATTCATGAATGGAAAACCAGAGGACACTTATTCATTGTTTCTAATCACGAGGAACAATTTACAGTCATAATATTAGTTGAAACTGTCTGAAAATTTGTAATAAGGTGTATTTATTTTATAAAATGAATCAATTGCAAGAGTCAATTTGGTTGGACTACTTCTTCGTTCGCCAGTATATTTGACCTACTTCGAAGGTATGGGTTATTTGGTTCGACATATTGAAATAAGTTGGCGAGAACGGCAAAGACAAAATCTGTTTATAGGACGAGGAAAGATGATATAACGTCATATGATAAAAAGAATCTGTCATTCGTTTCTCTTCATATTGAATTGATGATACTCGTTTGAATTTTTCATTTCGACTCGCCAGAGGCTCGCAAACATGAAAAATTCAAAACTCATATCATAAATTCAATATGAAGAGAAACTCATGACAGATCCTCTATAACCACTGCTATAAAACGTAAACATACGCTGCTACAAGTGATCTTATGTCTGTGGTTGCTTCAGAAAACGACTTATTCTGTAGATTGAGACAGATAAGTGTATGGAACACCAAATTAACAGAATAATTATACTAAATTAATTGCTCCTGTCTTCACATAATTGAAGATCTAGGTACAATTAATTGAAGATAGGTTCAATTTAATTGAATATAGGTCCAACTTTTTGTACCTATCTTTAATTATTTAAAGATAAGTACAATTAAATTGAACCTATCTCCAATTGAATTGTCTTCAATTGAATTGAACCTATCATCAATTGAATTGTACCTTTCTCCAATTGAATTGAACCTTTATCTAATTTAGTTGCACCTATCTTCAACTGAATTGTACATATCTTCAATTATTTGAAGATAGGTGCAATTAATTGAGTATATGTTAATTTGGCGTTCTATATAAGTGGCACTGGCTTTTGTATGTATACGATAACCGGACACCAAGTCTTGTTGCCCGGTTATCGTGTAAATTTGAAGTACTGGGACATCTCTTGTAGAGATAAAAGGGATCATAAACATGGCTGACAAGATAATCAGACTTGTAAAATATACTAAGCTTTTAATTAGCCAGTAAATAGAAATGTGTGAATCTTGTAATTTTAAAATAGCGTGTCTGATAGAGCAGGCTGATCCATCATTTTATCGTGTTGTATGTATTAGGGACACGATACAATATTTACATACATGCAGTGTTCAATCACTTCAGTATCAACCATCGTTCCTCGCGTTACGAGATAATGGAGCGAACATACAAGAATTTCCATTTCGTGTTGTGCATAAAACGACAATTATTTCAATGAAAAAATATGTATTTGGTATAAAAAGGAAGGTACAGAAGGGAAAAAAACGATTGATATTATAATGACTTATGTTGATATATTATGATGACTTATGTTGATTGAAATTATGATGACTTATGTTGATTTATGTATAATAACTTATGTTGATATATTATGATGACTTATGTTGATGTGGCGACAAAGAAGCATTAATTATAAAGTCATTATCAAAATTTTAACATGTTTGATTATGCTATTGACTTTTTGATTTATGTTTTGTATGTGCTATATACAAATTTGTCTCTAAGTGATGTATTGAAACTGACAGTCTATATTGTCATCTGTTGTTTAAATAATTGTTGTAAGGAGATGGCTTCATAAGTTGTTATAACTTGTGGCAAATCCCTTTCTCTAAATTTTGGTTAATAAAATATGTTAAAATAAGTCAAAGTCCTTTTTCGATTGCTCTATATTTAGAACATTCAGCTTGAGTTCGGAGCCTAGGACCCTGGGTTCGAATCCTGGTTTGACTCACAGGGGCCTGGTAAAATGTATTCTCCAGCCGAGGGCATGATATTTATGTCTTCCAAAAAACGCGCGCTATATCAGAAGTTTTTTTTGCAATCATCATTCCACTTTTAGAATATCAATGAGGTGAAGGTCAGTTTTGTGTCGAAACATGCGGTGTTGGTTGGCTGTTGCGAAAAACAAAATGGCTGCGGTTACAGCCAATCACGTCACGGGTCAGAGACTTTGTCAACCTCATTGATTATAAAGTGAGTATGACGATGACTACAGAACTCTGAGATGGCGTGTGTTTTCGGGAGGAAATGTATATCAGATTGGTTATACTTTGCATAATTATCTTATGTTAGCTGTATGTTCTCGGATATTACTTTAGACAAACAATACAGTATGGATGTCAGCTGATTAGAGTTCAGGTATGACAAGCGTTTATATCTATTATGTCCCAATAAGCCAAGCACGAGCTAATCTGCATTTATACACAAACTGCCTGGACAGCATGACAAAGGAGAAGGCCAACTTATGATAATAACCATAATTTCCCCCTCACTAATGAATCTATTGACTTGGTTTAACTTTCAGGTTGATTTTATTATTGACAAGTCGCTTCAGAATGATAGATGCCTATCAGATTTTCATGCTACATGTTTTTCTCAAGATGCAAAAGAGACAAACTCGTTGTAGATATCTTGAACAGCTCTGAGTGGACATTGCACGTGATGTGTGGTTTGATTCCGGCCAGCGCTACGCTTTGTATGGTGGCCATGGTAGTGTATTCTATTGGGTATTCTAATGAAGAATACGTGTTTGTATATATGTCTTTGAACGTGTAGATATGAATATGCAGTTATGTCGTGTGGTGGGGTCTGCGAGAATGAGGTTGCTTGTGTTAATTAGTAATTGTTAGTGTACATTTTTTCACTCGTGTGTTAGGCTGGCTATTGTGGTCGAGTTTATTTTCTTTTTTTTTTAATTTCCATAAGCTTAAGGATACACATTTTTACATACATGGTACATTCACCGGCAGCGAAGAACACCATCATCTACATCATCAGCATCAACATAATCAAGCATCCTTGTCATCTAAATCATAATCAAATGTACCAAAATCGTAATAATACCGACTGCACCGCCACCGCCACCACCACCATCATCATGGGTTGCATGTCAGAGACTTTAGGAGTGGTCAGTTGACACTGTTTGTGTTAGAAAATTTTAGGATGCTATACACATCTTTAGTTAGACCACAGATTGAAACAAGTGTATCTCAATAAAAAGCAAGTTGAATATTGCCGAACCCCTTTATAATTCCAAATAATCCCTGTCATTGTAATTTTGACGCTTGTTTTTGCCTCAATTTTATGTTGTATTAACAGCTAATGTCATTTAAGGACCAGCGGTTGTGTACTCATGCGCGTGTGCTGGAGACAGGGTATGTTGGTGTACCTGCCTCCTTGAGATTGCGCGGTACACAACTATACATAAGATAAAACAAAAGATAATTTAAATATGACGAGTTTATTACCTGAGAATGTGAAAAGATGAATACATACACAAATAATATACTTATGTTCGAGACTATGTATTTTTACAAGTTACTACCTGTACTGCACATAATTACCTGTACTCATGTAAATACTACCTGTACTGTACACAATAATATGTACTCATGTAATTACTACCTGTACTGTACACAATAACATGTACTCATGTAAATACTACCTGTACTGTACACAATAACATGTACTCATGTAAATACTACCTGTACTGTACACAATTACTTGTACTCACGTAATTACTACCTGTACTGTACACAATAACATGTACTCATGTAAATACTACCTGTACTATACACAATTACCTGTACTCATGTAATTACTACCTGTACTGTACAAAATACCTGTACTCATGTAATTGCTACAAGAGAACTTCAGCGAACTTTTTACAGTAAAATATTACAAATTATGTACAAAACTTAAATATTTACAATTTGAGGAGTCAAAATTGCCCCTATTGAACTTTTGTCTCATGTACGGGGTACGTGTCCCATTTCTATTTGTGTTATTTGTCACAACAATTTCGGGGTTAAAAATGAAAAAAAAAATGCTCCAGTTTCACGAAATTGTTTCACGATATTTTTTTTCCATAAGTAAATATTGCACATTATTAAGTTAAGCTGTACAGCAAAAATTAACTTGCTATAATTGACGAAACAGTGACACCTTTTAGAGTTCAATCTAGCATATTTCGGCCTTTCGCTAAATGCAAAAAACATATACAGAAATATTCATTTTCCAAATGGCCGCCAAATTGGTTATTGTTTTAAATTCATGTAAAAACGTTCTTCAAACGACAGACATCTATATTTGGACACAATATTTTCAGATGCATATAACTATTAAAACTGATCACACTAAAAAAGAATAAAATATAAAACCCTTACATGAGATCAAAATGAGATTTGAACGTGACTGAAACCTCAGAGGTGAGAGTTGATTCGGTATTCTAGGGCTTGCCCTAAATATCGAGTTTTCCTGATAGAAGTCGGCTGCTGACATACAAACTTACTACACAAGGATTCAAGAGATGCAGGTTGATGAAGACTTTGAGCAAGTTTTATGGTTGCTATCTTTGTTTCATAGAGAAATATTTTGTTTCCTTGTATGATATGAAGATGGGCGTTTTTGGGCATGCTCATTAGTGTGCTTACTTGTTGTGATTGACAATGATGACTCTGTTCTCACTTTGAGGAATTGATGTTTACTCTGATGTGACCCAATATTTATATGGCGGATGTCGTCGATGAAGCAGAAGACGCTTACTCTTCCGGAACACCTGGTCTTATTCTCTTGTATTTTTACGAGAGTCTCCATATTAATCTTTCCTTTGTTCCTATTTTGACGCTAGTTTAATCAATTTTGAGTTCGGATAATGGTTTTGTATTCTCTAACTATTTTCCTCAATTTAACAAATAGTCTTTTAATTTTCTTTCCCCGAAGAAAAAAATGGACCTTTCCTTTCCTGATGAAGTTATATTTTTTGTAATGTTTTCCCTATTCTATTTGATATTAACCAATAATTGTATTTTCTCCTGACACATTTAATTCTGTATTAAATTGGTTGACCTGTTTAGTGAACTTATATCTATTCGTGTTTTCTTTCCTTTATATCAGGAAAGACCCCAGTGTGATATTTATGATAAGCATCTTACTTCAAACGTTTTTAACCTGGTAATTTGTCAAGTTATGGTATCTGATGAAAACTCCTGAATGGTATCTCTTGAAGACTCTTAACACATACACTGTGCCTTTTTTTTTCAAATGTCACATCAATAATTATAAAATATTTACATAAATGTTTCAGCTAATTAAATAGTCACAAACAATAGAAAACATTCAATACATACGGGTACTACCACACATAAGGGGTACTACCACACATAAGGGGTACTACCACACATAAGGAATCACATTGTGTTCACTACTGATAATCCGACGTTTGTACCATACGCCGGGTATCTAATATTTATCAATTATGGACCTGTGGTGAGGTCAATATGATGTTATACCAACCTGGTGGATTCGAATATTAACCGAGGGCGAAGATTCTGATTCTGGTAGAATCAAATATTGGGCCATATCTCATATATAATACACATCTGTACTTCGGTAGTCACGACGTATTAAATAACTAACGACTCTACGAATGGAAAAACTCACAGAGAAAGATGAACATTCGAATATTTCAGTTCTCGCGTACGTACAATGAATTTCTTGTCACAACATGATATTATTTTATATAGTTCCATTTTGCTGCTGAAACACAATGCACAAAGTAAGCAGTTATTAGAAACTGTTTTGTTTGTTATAGACAAAAACAACTCTCACTTAAGTTGTTTGTTAACTACACGTGTACTGGTGTGCAAGTCAGATTGTATATACAAATGTACATGTAAATTATTAAAATGGTGTCTGGTGATCTTTCAGTTTAAATAAAGACCGAAATAAACCAAATTTTACATGTATTCATTTTCCGTTAGCTTTCCTTTATCGTTTTTCGATTCACAAATATTATCTAATTTCTGTACAGATCTGTCTTCTGCTCCTATTGTGTTAAGTGATGATCCACGTGGGGGTTCGTTTAACACTTTCCTTTCGGGAGGTCTCCGTGAGAATCCATTTGTCATCTCTGTGGCCGACATTCGTGTCGATGCCATGTGCGATATGGTTGTTCCGAAACGCCGAGTAATCTGTTTACGTCGACAGATACAAATAATGGCGTGAAACCGGGCCCTGAATTTCTTACCGCTGAGGAAATAAAGATAAAAATTGATGGCGTGGTTGAAGTCGGAGAGGACGAAGACGAGCTGATAGAAGAGGAAATAACGAGCGTACTCGTGCAGGCTCTTCCTGTAATCCCAGTAATTTTGGAAGATGAAAAAGACACAGTTGGGCATGGTTAGGACGACAAATACCAGGGATACCGTCACCAACATGATCGTAATCTGCTGCTGTTGTTTCATTTTCTCCGTCATCTGAGTTTTGTCAATCTTACTGACAACTCCACGGTGTCCTCGGTTGATGCCGACGATAATGAGGATGTTGAAGATGACAAGGATGAGGAAAGGGATGAGGCTGTATGCGGCGCCATCAATCCAGTACCACAACTTGGTCATGAAGTACTCGAACTCGGACCGGAACTGGCAATCCCAAGAGTAATAGTCGTCCCAGACCTCGAGAGTGGACCAGAAGAAATGAAGGTTTAAACCCAGGAGAGGCACAGCTATCAGTCCCATCACCAGGAAAGCACGGGTCCGTGTACAGAGCTCCGACACCTTCAGGGGTAGCCAGATAGCCAGGAAACGCTCTATCGTCATGGCAACTAGTATCCAGTTGGCATAATGCATAAAGAATGTGCCACAGAAAAACATGACTTTACAACCTGCGTGCCCCATTTGTACGTTGTATAAGGTCAACTGGAGGTAGAGGATCTTCAAACCGAGGTTAATACTGTCAACTATAGCAAGCATCACCATGTAAACGGATGATGACGTCAGCGGACGCATGTTACAAATCGTCACTACAGCTGCAAGGTTGCCAGGTAACCCGATTGCCACTATGACGTAAAGATAGTACTTGTTTATGTAGAGTGCGGCCCAATATTCTCCATAGTCGAATATAGATGGCGCTGAATTCACGCTGGCAATGGTCGTTGTGTTAAACTCGGCGGTCATGTTATTGAACAAGATGGCTGACGGGAGACTTGTGTTCACCATGGTTTCTGTTGTCGAGTTCATGCTGACTCGCGATAGCGTATTTCTGTGAATTAAAGAAAGAACACAATTAATCAACTGATAATGTTTATCATACATTAAAAACTTCAGTCATTCAGTTATCTAAATATTATTTCTTCAAAAGTTTTAATCAGATGAAAAAAATGTTACCAGAATTAGGACTTGCCTTACGATTATTACAATCATATTTTATTCCAGAAACTTTGCAGATAAGTGAGACTAAACTTTCTTTGTCGACAGTAGATTTCACAAAGTGTGAAAATTAAATTACACTTAATAATATTTCCGGCACGATCATACAACTGAGGTTCCACAGGTCGGAACCACCTAGGGTGGTGAGTGTATCCTTCACTGGAGACTCCGCCAGTATAGAACTACTACCGGATACCACAAGATAGGCGGAAGTCGTACCTATCTTCTCAAGGCGGTGCCACACCTCGGATGATAGGCGGAAGTCGTACCTATCTTCTCAAGGCGGTGCCACACCTCGGATGATAGGCGGAAGTCGTACCTATCTTCTCAAGGCTGTGCCACACCTCGGATGATAGGCGGAAGTCGTACCTATCTTCTCAAGGCGGTGCCACACCTCGGATGATAGGCGGAAGTCGGACCTATCTTCTCAAGGCAGTGCCACATCTCGGATGATAGGCGGAAGTCGTACCTATCTTCTCAAGGCGGTGCCACACCTCGGATGATAGGCGGAAGTCGTACCTATCATCTCAAGGCGGTGCCACACCTCGGATGATAGGCGGAAGTCGTACCTATCTTCTCAAGGCGGTGCCACACCTCGGATGATAGGCGGAAGTCGTACCTATCATCTCAAGGCGGTGCCACACCTCGGATGATAGGCGGAAGTCGTACCTATCTTCTCAAGGCGGTGCCACACCTCGGATGATAGGCGAAAGTCGTACCTATCTTCTCAAGGCGGTGCTACACCTCGGATGACTGACTATATGAAGTACGTTTGTGCATAACGTATGGCGGTTATGGGTTATGTTTTATTCAAAAGATTTTGCTTTATTTCAGCAGTAATTAAGAGCAATTGGGATTCCAACGTTTTTGCCCCTATCATCACCGATGAGTCCTTGAATGACGCAACAACTATATGGTATAGTGTAATTCATGTTTGATATACTGTATAATCTACAATTTAGATACAATCATATGTACGTGTCTCACGTTCTACTTCCAAAAAAGGCCGACGACCATACAAATATATGAAAGTGAGTTTCTTGATAGATGTCGACTGCTGGCAAACAACACTAGGGTTTGAGAGATACAAGTTAACGAAGAAGTTTTATGGGTGTCATTTTGGTCTCATTTAGAGATATTCTATATCTTTAGTTGATATGTAATTTGGACTCATTAATGTACTTGTTGTGATTGAGAATATGAATAAGTTCTTACTTTCAGGACGTGACATTTACTTTGAAGACGTGGAATTAACGGAATGTGAATTTCGAAAAAGAGAACCTCGGAAGATCCTCTGATCAATATTGAGCATCCCCTCCTAAAATAATCTTCTCCGATCATGAACATTTTATTTTCCCACCACTATGTACACTACCATATCTCAAACAAAACTGAAAGAAACTTCGATCTCTCGTTAGAGAGCTTTCTTCTCAAAAAAAAAAGTTGAAGGACGATACAAAAATGTGGTATCTTGGAACATATTTTTGTGAAAAACATAGCAATAACTAAGATGAAATATACTGAAGAAGATACAGTACGAATGATTGGATTCCTTGTTGACAATATTTTTGTTGAGTTCGGAGGAAAGATTTTCCAGTAGACTGTTGACATTTCTATTGGAACAAACTGTGCCCCACTCTAAGCTGACTTGTTTTTGTTTTCATACGAGGCTGAATTTGTGGAAGAGCTAATTGGGACATACAAAAAAAAAAAAAAAAATTGCCACATCTTTTAATTTCACTTTCAGATAAATCGATGCTGTGTTGTCTATAAACAATCAGAAGTTTGCTGACAACGTCGATCGTTTATATCCTTCTGAACTTGAAACAGACTCTTCAACACCAGATGCTTGCCTCGATCTTTACTTACTACTAAGCTGTACGATAAACGTGACGATATCGATTTTCCGATCGTGAATTTCTCCTTTCTTGATAATATCTTCTCTGCTTCTCAAGTCTATGGTGTTTTAAATGTCGCAGTTGATTCGTATTCTAGGGCTCTGAATATCGAGTTTTCCTGATAGAAGTCGGCTGCTGACAAACAAACTTTCTACACGGGGATTCGAGAGCTGCAGGCTGATGAGGACTATAAGCAGAGAAAGACAGACACAAGGGAAACGAGACCAAATATTCCGGAAGGGTTTTCTATTTCTTTGACGACACTTGCCATGTAATCTAGTTCAAATACAAGTCACATATGTCACATCCTCAAGGCAGGAAACATTGAACTACAATCAAACCGGAAGACATAATCACGAATAAAAACTATTGGTGTTCCTAAGACACAAAGAAATAGCATATTTCCCGAAATGTTGTCGTGATAGCGACCATGCAAACTTCTCTGTAAAAACAGTGTTGTAATCTATCCATCAGCAGGCGACAGCATTGCTCGAGCAAGCTCTACCCGGTAACACGTAAACATTGAAGGCAGGGAGGTTTCTATCAAGAAAGTGAAGAATTATGATTAAAAATCGGAATGATAATAATCATCTGTGTGTGTGTGTGTGTGTGTGTGTCGGTGTGTGTGTGTGTGTGTGTGTCGGTGTGTGTGTGTGTGTGTGTGTCTGTGTGTGGGTGTGTGTGTGTGCTACAAGTAAGCGCTCTGATATATATATTATAAATAAAGTTTGCCTGGAAACGATTATGCATCTCAAAATATTTGGTTATGCAATTTATTCTACCGATAAACATAATATAAATGTTCATATATCTTTAAAAAGAATACAATTCTTATAACAGGGAACAGGGGTGTTTTCACTACTCGGAAGCGAGTATACGCGAGTACGTAAACATATCAAAGCGAGTAGACCTTCATTGTTACTCTGTTGAATAAAAGCAATCACCATCTTCTAGCGATCAAACCTACCTTAAGTGGGTGAGTATAAAAACTACCCAACAAGTGTCAATTACGGCTATAGCAGTGCTGATGAATATTCATAAATGCCTATAATACATGTGTGGTTGATAAGTGGCATGTTATGTTAGGTGTTGGGTTTGCTTGTTCTCCATCACGGCCGAGGTACATCAAAGGAACGAGAGGATATTCACCCCACACATCGGAAGTGGACATTTAAACATTCTGGGTGAGTACAGCGTGGGACATGTGTCCTATCCGGTCTACACTGAGTGATATGGTAGGTACCGTGAGTCCCAATCCTCTATGTTTATATTTGTTGCACTAGGTTTCTGCTTAATTTTCACAAATACTTGCAAGCACTACACCAGATAAATGTAATCAACACACATGTGCTTGCATCTATAGAATTAAGCAATCGATACAGCATGCCAAACAAGAATAAAATTGCGCCATTAAGCTGTTCTGTCCTTCTTGAACTCATCAATAATGGGGCCAAAAAAGTGGAAACAGGTTTGAATTCAAAGGATTGAAATATATTTAAAAAATCAAGCAGTCTCGTCAACGATTTCAATTTTTACTTTTTTTTTTCTTTTAAAATCTCCATGGTGATAACTTTATAAACAATAATGGCTGCGTCAAGTTGTTTCGAACGACAAATTTACATGTGGAGTGAATCAAACCGCACCAGTTTTGCGTACCATTTAGGGACTTCCGCTTCACACAATGACAACGCGTGGACGCCATTGACATCCGAGCAGAACTTGATGAAGCATGGTGACGTGTTACGCGTTTTACTCTTACTGACGGAAATACATTGTTACCTAATGTACTGTCAAGTGAAAAACAACAACATTTCCATGAGGAAGCATCAGGAGGAAGACGGTGTGGCATTTGTCTAGAACACCTGTAAAAAGCTTTCTCGTGTACCAACACAGCGCATTCTCAGTATGTGGACCAAGTTCGCCATGGCACATATGACGCATTACACTGGATAGTATAGGCTTGGCTTGATACATCAGGTTCAAACTGTTTGAGAACAAGAAAAAACTCAACGAGAAAACTGTATGTATATGCAATCTTTATATAATGTTTAGGAGTTCAATAATTCAGATATCATTCAATTATTTTTGTTAGAATAGCTTTTATAGCATTTAAATTATGCTTATTTTAATTATATGACCTTAACGTCCATTTGACAGTTTTTTATGAGAAAATATAACCACTCAATCGGCGACAGGATTTAAAGGATTAAAATCCAAAACAAAAAGAAACCATTGGTATTGCCAGTTGTGACGTCACGGTAGACTTGATGTTTACTTGTTTTAACGTTGCTAAATATTTCTCCCGATGTTAATATTTTGACGTTGCTAAATATCATTCCGTGTTAATATTTTGACGTTGCTAAATATTTTCCCTGTGTTAATATTTTGACATTGCTAAATATTTCTCCCTGTGTTAATATTTTGACGTTGCTAAATATTTCTCCCTGTGTTAATATTTTGACGTTGCTAAATATTTCTCCCTGTGTTAATATTTTGACGTTGCTAAATATTTCTCCATGTGTTAATATTTTTTTTATCAGAATGTCTTTCTTTTAGTAGAAGCCACTGCCTTGGTTTCCTGAAAAATATGGCACAATTTACTCATGATCGCAAAATGTACTTTTTTCCAGTCAATATATCAATGACATTATGTTTTGCGTATCAACCCATGAACTCTGACCTATCAACCCTGTGATAAGTTGTAAGTTTCAATTGTTTGAATTGTGACGTCACATTTACGACAAATGTCAGCGACTTCCGCACAGGAGTCAAAATGGCGGCGTTTTACTCGTTTCATGAAAAGTGTCGTTTTACACGAATAAAAACAATAACAACTATTTGTAAACATAAACAAAGCGTAGATGAATCTAGTCATTTCGGTACAATAACTTGACTATTGTACATACACCTAACAGCGTAGACGAAATCACCGATTTGTCATTTACCAACTCGTACTCATTTTACACCTGTTGTATGCATACACTTTGGCGGTTACTAGTCTGATGAAGGCGACAAGGTAGATATCGTACAAGTCATCGAAACGTCACATAAAACCTATTTTGGTTGTGTAAAATAATCTTTGCACAAGCGACCAATATTATTTCATAAGGAATGCTCTTACGCTCGTTTTCTTTTCAAATAAAAGCGATGCCACTCGTTATGAATTTTTCATTTTAGCTTGCCTGATGCTCGCTTGTCATTGAAACTCGAATTGAACAATATCTGCATTATCTTGCGTTGTTACGAGCTATATATAGTCCATTACGGTCCATTTTCTCTTTCTGAACCAACAACATATTTCTAAAATTATAGTACAAGACTTGAAATTATACAGTTCTATTTTTGTTTCTAAATTCATAAATTAAAGAGTTCTTACGCACCTGGCCCCGGTTTCATAAACGTTCCTTAACTTAAGGAAACTCCTTAACTTAAAAATCTCCATAAGAAAGCATTACAGAATTTAAGGAAAGTTCCTTAACTAAAGATTTTCCCCTTAAATTATGCAATGCTTTCCTATGGAGATTTTTAAGTTAAGGAGTTTCCTTAAGTTAAGGAACGTTGATGAAACCAGGGCCTGACCCTTCGGCTTCTACATTAGTTTAGAATAAAAATCGATTCCCATCGTTTGGCCCCTAGCATCACCGACGAGTCCTAGAAGGACGAAACAGAACAGCTGTATGATTCAGTGTAATTCTTTTTTTTTCGGTTCCTATTACTAAATGAAAAATTTCCAGCATGTGTGTGTTATGTCATATATCAATGTGAACACAACATTGCAAGTTAACTGCAGTTAACTGAAGAATAACTGCAAACATTCCAGGCTGAATATTTTAACGCCTACCAGAAAGGTCTGCTCTGGTTGGTATTGAATTTGTTTCGTTGTTTCCATTAAACATATCTGGCAAAAGACTGGATAATGTTTTATATTGAAAAGGGCGTTCATTGTACTCATCGGCGAATCTAAACCAGATCCAACAGACTAATGGTTTTGTACCCCAGAGGAGCCATTGATACGCACCATGAGAAACATTAACTAGTAATGATTACACATTTTATGTTTGGAATCAAAATTGAAATAGACAAAAAATATTTTGTTCGGCAATGTGCAAATAATAATTTCTGGGAGAAATGGTTAACGCCAGTTTACTGGTCTATAAAAATCTAAATTAAATGGATTTGTTGTTATGATCGTACCTTAATTCACACTATCCTAAATAGAAGCAGTAACACTGTTATACGGTAGTTGACACGTCAGTGGAAACATAACAACCATTCCCTAAAAAATCAGAGAATACCAAAGCGTCAACAAACCTATAATGCGAACTCAAAATCAATTAAACAAAAGGCAAAAAAGAACAAAGGAAATATTTAAATGGTTAATACTTCAGTTGAAATAATCAACAATGTTAAACCTTAGCAAACAATTTTGTAGAAATATAGTTATTATTTCGTTGATATTTGAATAGAATTTTTAAAAAAATATACTCTTGCGCAAAGCAACTTCAGTAGGCTCTTGGAAACAAAGCCAATAACCTATGCATGATCTCTTTAGACCTAACACACAAACACACGCGCTGAACCTTTTAAATTTTGTAATACATACATTTTGCCGAAAAATATTAACACTAGTTGCATCATACAGCTATTTCGTCCTTCTAGGACTCGTCAGTGATGCTAGGATCCAAAAGATGGGAATCAAACTTTTCTGAACACGAAGATATATAAAAGTAAGTTTGACACTTCTGCTTTTAGCAAAGGGACTATAGGCACTATAGTCCGGGTTACATGTTTTATACTAACCTTTATTGTGAAAAAGAGATACCTTTTTTAACAGAAGATGGAGTGTTAACCTTATCTTCCCATCGAAATAAAAACCGACTGGATTCATTTTCCAAATACAATAATTGTAAAACGGGGTTCTTGATAAATTCTCGGAATTATTTTACTATGTATTACCCCGGTACGGCAATATTGTGTTAATGACATCTTTTCACTATAGCTATTAAGGATTGGATTTTTCATTCTGTTACCATCCATGAAAATTTTTATATATTATGGATTTATTAAAAAATGGGTTCTTAGTTAACCCACTGTGGGCATTCGACATCATCAGTTTTATATATTAAAAACAAACGCTAATATACCTAGAAATAAAATCATATTATTATGAAATACAATTGTACGCTCGATAATAAAAACTATATATATATAAATTATCAAGAAATACAATTATAACCTCGATAATAAACGGTAAAATAACGAGAAATAAATTATGCTCGTAATAAAAAACCAAACTAAATTATCAAGAAATACAATGATCAAATTGAATGTGATTAATTTACTGCTTTGTTTCCAAATGGTTTCTGTTAGTTTGATTTTGTAAAATGACATGAAATCATGATTTGTCAAGTGAGCGCGCAAATAACACCGTCCCATAAAGAGGTGAACATTTTAATTTTTAATATACTGCCGACAACATAAACACTGACAGCTTAACAAAGGTTCTCGTGGTTATGGACATAAAATGTTTACATGATCAGTGGACGCTGATTTAAATTCAGACAGAAAATCCAGAATGTCACCTCGTTTGCTGTCTTCCGAAAACAACATCTAACACAAAAGTATCGTTATCATCGTACCCCTCGATAACAGGCACTGAGACAATGGCGCTGCAGCTTTTGGTCCTATGAGACTCACGGCCTAAGGTTTTGGTCCTATGAGACTCGCGGCCTAAGGTTTTGGTCCTATGAGACTCACGGCCTAAGATTTTGGTCCTAGGAGACTCACGGCCTAAGGTTTTGGTCCTATGAGACTCATGGCCCAAGGTTTTAGTCCTATGAGACTCACGGCCTAAGATTTTGGTTCTAGGAGACTCACGACCTAAGGTTTTGGTCCTATGAGACTCACGGCCTAAGATTTTGGTTCTAGGAGACTCACGGCCTAAGGTTTTGGTCCTATGAGACTCACGGCCTAAGATTTTGGACCTATGAGACTCATGGCCCAAGGTTTTAGTCCTATGAGACTCATGGCCCAAGGTTTTAGTCCTATGAGACTCACGGCCTAAGATTTTGGTTCTAGGAGACCCACGACCTAAGGTTTTGGTCCTATGAGACTCACGGCCTAAGATTTTGGTTCTAGGAGACTCACGGCCTAAGATTTTGGTCCTATGAGACTCACGGCCCAAGGTTTTAGTCCTATGAGACTCATGGCCCAAGGTTTTAGTCCTATGAGACTCACGGCCCAAGAATTTAGTCCTATGAGACTCACGGCCTAAAGTTTTGGTCCTATGAGACTCACGGCCCAAGGTTTTAGTCCTATGAGACTCACGGCCTAAGGTTTTGGTCCTATGAGACTCACGGCCCAAGGTTTTGGTCCTATGAGACTCACGGCCCAAGGTTTTAGTCCTATGAGACTCACGGCCTAAGATTTTGGTCCTATGAGACTCACGGCCCAAGGTTTTAGTCCTATGAGACTCACGGCCTAAGATTTTGGTCCTATGAGACTCATTGCCCAAGGTTTTAGTCCTATGAGACTCATGGCCTAAGATTTTGGTCGTACGAGATTCACGGCCTAATGTTTTGAGTCGTTCTTCGTTGCACTGAAGAGTTCATTACATAAATTAATCGAGACATAGTTTTTATGGTTTAACGGAAGCATTGATTGAGACACATTCCTACTTTTTGGCCCCTAGCATCACTGAAGAGTCCTAGGAGGACGAAACAGCTGTATGATGCAGTTTAGTTCATTTTTTCGGCATACTGTATCTATTACTAAATTTAAGAGGTGCAACATATGTGTGTGTCATCTTTATGGTCTAACGGAAGCAGTATTTCAGTTCAGGTTTGTGTATTACTCTAAACCGTTTGATTTATCAGTGCAGGGCCAATAGTGTAAAACAAAGTATACCATACAAACTATATACAGACACACAATGCTTTCAGGATATGTACTGTAAAGAGACATTTCATATAAAAATTATCTACAATCACCTTTTCAAAATAACCACACTGATTTTCTATAATTGTCACTTGTATTAGGGTTCTCCCACTTCATATTCAACAGTAAACACAGGACATGAGATATCATATGTTTTTACCAGTTAAAAAAAAATCAGAGAATACCAAAGCGTCAAAAAAACATAATCCGAACTCAAAATCGATTAAACTAGGGGCAAAATAGGAACACAGGAAAGCTTTACATGCAGACTCTCGTAAAAACACAAGAAAATAAGACCAAGTGTTATAAGACTTCGAATGTAAGGACCCAGAGCTTTGAGACCTATCTAAGGGATTATCTGTGAAAAAATATAGGAAGACGAAACAGCTGTATGGTAGAGTTTAATTCATTATCTGGCTCAACAGTATCTTAGTTTAAATTATAAAGGTGGTATTCTCATGTGTCTTTTGTACAATACTTTTAATATAAATCGACAATATTTTTTATTTATAAAGAAATCCTTTTTGTTTCTGAATTATAATGTACCTTTTTAAACGGGTAGGGGATTGCTTAGAGACCAGAAAACTTTGCCCAGGGATACCAAAGAGTATTGTAACTTTAAAAAAGAAATTGTAAAATTAATCACATCCTGACATACCTTGTTTTGGTCATTTTGATTTACTTTATCAATTATTTTTCTATCGGGTTTGTCTCCTCTATCGCATTCACACGTTGTAGGTAATTGCTTAGCACCACTGACGGGTCCTAGAAGGACGAAACAGCTATATGTGCAGTTTCATTCATTTTTGGCTATTCTAAATCATTAAGGTGCTGTTATACAATCCTTAATAAAGAAGCCATTATAGAATTCCCGATAAACATGAAATATAAAGTGAACCGATAAAGAAAATTATGAAGATATTTACCTGTATAAGTTGCGTCAGTGTATAAACCCGGCCTGCATCAGCTAGAGCGGTAGTCAGTTATCGTGTAAATCTATCGACGATAGTTAATTATAAGGCTCTGTGTTTATGTTTGGCCGTGTAGTGTAGGGCAGCTTCTTGTCCAATAGCCGTATTCATTACTGCCAGGTAATCGATTCCACCTAGGCTGCCCTAGCCCGTATATCCCCAGCTTGTCTGTGTTACCACACGGATGAAATTTTACTGTCAACTCTATTTCTCTAAGCAGTGTACATTGTGTGTGTGTGTTGTTAAAGTGATTGATAGTTAATCATAAGAGAACTACATAAAAATGGCCAGAAAGGTATCCCTCTCTCCTCCCTCGTCATCTAGAGAAACACCAGTAAACACATTTCTGTAACAATACATTTATCCTGAAAATACCATTCTTTCAAAATGTTTAAGTTTTATCCGTGCTATAACATTTTAATAAACAATTGTACGATAGTTTATGTCATTATTCTTTTTGAAACGTTTATTTTGATTGAAAATAATAATAATAATAAAAAAAAAACAACTCGGAGCGTCAACAAAACCGTAGTCCGAACTCACAAATGATTGAAACCACGGGTCACTTTAAATTTCAAACACCTGGTTGGTTATATTCAAAGACTCTTATCAAGAATCAGAATATATTTATATATATCATATATATGTTATGAAAAAGGTACATAACTAGGGTAACGTAGTCAATGATAAGGCATTAATGCTGATAACTTCATTAAATTAACACACTAGACTTATAACATATCAGTCTCTTCAGTGACCTAACTGGATCTTACGGAATGACATGTTATTTAATGTTCTTACTTACGGCACAGGGATTCGAGAGATACAGGTTGATGAAGACTATGGGCAAGTTTTATGGTCGCCATCTTGATCTCATCGAGAAATATTCGGTATCTTTGTGTGATATGAAGATGGACTTTTTCGAGTTTGCCTATTAGTGTGTTTACTTGTTGTGATGACAAAGATGACTCGGTTCTTATTTTGAGGATTGATGCTTACTAGGATGTGACCAAGATTACATGGCGGGTGTCGTCGATGAAGCAGAAGACGCTTACTCTTCCGTAACATCTGGTCTTATTCTCTTGTGCTTTTACGAAAGTCTCCATATAGATCTTTCCTTTGTTCCTATTTTGCCCCTAGTTTAATCGACTTTGAGTTCGTATTATGGCTTTGTTGACGCTTTGGTATTCTCTGATTTTTTTATTTACCTAGGCCATGCGGGAATGTGGAGAAATGGAAGTGTAGGTCTAATTTCAAGGATTGAAATTTATGATGACTGCTGTATCTTTTAGGGGTCTTGTTGAATCTTAGCTGCGAAATGTTAGCACAATATCAACAAACAGGGATTTTAATATCAAGAAAGGGAAACTTCACGATCGAAAAATCAAAATCTTCCCGTTCATACCCAAGTAGTAAGCTGCCCGTGTTGGTCATAGCTTAAGTAAAGATCGAGGGAGGAAGCTGATGTTGAAGAGTCTGTTTTGTCCTTGATTTCAACATAGCCAGCAAACATGGTATATTTTTTTTAAAGACAACACATCGTCGACATACCTGAAAGTGAAATGAAAATATTTGGCAAGGTTTTTGTTACCTGTTGGCTGATAAGCTATCGACACATTCAACCCAGGATGAAAAATATCAAAGGTCAGCTAAGAGATTCCCACAAGGATGCCAACAATTGCTGCGTTTTTCACAAAGTATGTTCCACGATAGGTCATAACTATATATTTGTACCGTCGTCCATTTTTCTTGGAAAAGAAACTTCTCATAATGAGAGATCGTAAACGTTCTTTGAGTTTTGTATGTGGTATGGTAGTGTACATGGTGGATAAAGAAAATATCTTGATGTATCAAATAAATAAGAGAATACCGAAGCGTTAACAAAATCATAATCCAAACTTTAAATCGATTAAACCAGGGGCAAGAGAATAAGACCATGTGTTTCGGAAGTGTAAGCGTCTTCTGCTTCATCGACGACACTCGCCATGTAAATCTTTGACTCATCCATGTAAACATCAAGTTCTCAAAATGAGAACCGAGTATCATTGTCAATCACAACAAGTAAACCATTACGTTACACTAAGGTATTACATGTATATAGACACATTTTCGTAGTACACGATTTGATGAAGTCATGATTTTTCTTATAAATTCATAAATTAAAGGGATTTTACGCACCTGACCCTTCTGCTTCTACATTAGTTTAGAAATTTTGGATTACTACCTTTTGACCCTTAGCATCACTGAAGAGTCCTAGGAGGACGAAACAGCTATATGATGCAGTTTAATTAAATTTTTCGGCATACTGTATCTTTTACTAAATTTAAGAGTGCAGCATATGTGTGTGTTACGTCATCCTTACAACAGCACATGCCATACTAACGAGTATATATAAAAAATGGTAAAAATGATGTTCAAATTAACATTGTTGTCATGTTCATGAGATGACAGCACCAGTAACACTTTTTGCAGATTATGGACTATTTACAAAGCGAGTTTAATTGTTGTTATTCCTAAATGAGAAAATACATATATACATGTTTTCTTCACAATATGAATAAATTATGCCAAAGTGAAATGGTTTTACGAGTATTCAATAGACTTATCATGATAATTATATACAATATAAGCTAAAACATTATCATGAAAGAAATTAACCTAAACATATTAAAGATGTATCGCTCTTGTAACAAATATGGACATATTGTAGATGAAACGTGATCATTCGGAGTGATCTCATGTTTATTTTCCATCCAATGAGAAAACCATACGGAAACAACATTTATCGACATATTAGTTCATTACCTCTTTTCTCGCAATCTTTGTCATACGAACTTTTGGTGTTTGCTGAATTTAAACAGGATGGTGTATTATTACCATATATTTACATTTGCTCTGCATCGCCACTATATAACACTACCAAGGCCTGTTCCGTGTTATGAGACCATAACACTGCAGTGGCTATTATGACGTCATAACGATTGTGACGTCATAATCATAACGTTGGAAATAACTGGCCGATACTGGCTGTTGGCTGTTCCATTTATTAGAAAACTACCTTCAATGTTCAGAACGAATGTAGAATGTAGATATTATTTATTACTTTATCAAAACCAATGGAAAAATTTAAATATAAGCATTAAACATCATTCTGTTCGGTGTTATGGTCCTATAGCACGGAACAGGATTGCAGCCAAATAATCATAACGCGCTAAGGCGCGTTATTCATTTTGTCTGCAATCCTGTTCCGTGTTATAGGGCCATAACACGGAACAGAATGCTGTTTAATGTTTACATAACTCGCAAATTATGTAAGAAAAACGTCAGATTATACCTTTAATGAAGACCCCTCTATAAATGAACTGCTTTCAAACTTATCAAGCTAATACATACCATTTTTTGTGTCAAATGTTGCAATAATACAAGTATGTCTTCCACATCTACGCGTCCATGTTTTCTTTAAACAACATATGAACAACTGACGTCGCGCTCTGTTTCCTAAAGGACAATTCATCTTAAAACGTTTAAATCTGATTCAATTGATCATTTTCATTTAATTTATTTTTAAGAACAACTGATGAGCAGGAAATACTTTCGTAAGGAACTGTTTTACGAACGCGTAGTGACCCAACAGCAGCAGCAGTGCTTGGGCTTCATATATTCATACCCTACAAACAGCAGCAAAGGTCACGTCCTGTCCAGTGGTTCGTTTTTAAGTTAAAGGTTAAACCAGTGGTAATATATATATATATATAAACCTGATATATGAGATGCGTATTATGTCTCTGTATTAATCTGCCGTGTGCTGATTGCTAAGTTGATTGGCTTTACACCTTTGAGGCCAGGTCAATGTGAGGGAAGATGGCTAATTGAGTGCTCGTTAATGAGCCAATAATTACCACCAACCACACCTCCTAATACACACTGATTATACTCTAATTACCATCATCTTACACCTCGCCACACAAACACGGGCAAAATTAACCACGATCACTAATGCTGATATTAGCGATCAAAGTAAGTTCTCCTTTATTGAAATGCTACGAGTATTTTTCATCCTTGGATGTGTGACCCTCAGAGTGTTTACAGTTTTATTAAAGATTTATAACAAACAGCTAAGGTCATACACACTTATATATTTATATCTATAATACTTATCATAATACATTCACTCAAAACACGCATTTACCGTAATTTGTTTTTAATATGTCTGTATTTATACTGCCATTGCACAGACACTAGATGAAGCTATGACGTCATAATTGTAGCGTTGGCGACTGCATTGCTCCACTGTCAACGGGTGGCTGTTCTCTGTCTTGATTAACCATGAGAACAGTTTTGGCTAGTATTATATATTAATGATTGCATTAAATGTTTGTTGGTTTACAAACAAAATGTGTCCATTTTTGACATCCATTTGTGAGTTACATACATTGGCCTACCTAAATATTCAACATGGTGCGCTAGCGCCCACCGTTTAATATGGAGGTGCGCCAATGTATGTCAAAATATAACAATTGACCTTGAGATATTTATTCTAGATAAATTCCGATGTTATTTTCTTATTCATCAAGAATATTGTAATCTAGCTGTCCTAAGCTGAAAATAAATGATGTATTTATTTATCTTCTTTCTAAATGACGAGACCATTGAAGACTTTATCACCAAATATCAGATGACAATCTTAAATGAAATACATCACCTAGAAATCGCCAATAATTTGTACTAATAAATATATTTATTCATCCTTATTGGTCATTTTATACAAGTTTTGGGGATAATATCGGTAACACAATAAAGAAATACCACCGATATTGTCATGTCCAGTAACAGACGAAAAATATAATATAAAATCATAAATACATCCATTCATGACATGCTCATTGATAGACTGTACTCATAAAACTAGTATTTAATCGAAACCAAGAATATTTAAACTTCTTATTTGATGAATATCGTATACTTACCAACAATGACAGCGAAGGGAACATGAGTCGTCTGCTAGTGACAAGATAGTTACCTCCCTTCGTAGTACTCTTCACATGTACGGCGGCCCATACTTGCCATATAGATAGTAGGCAATATTTTACATACAAAAAATAAAAATAAGTTATTTTCCCATTTTTCGATTTCTTTCGAATTTTAACATGTGGTATATACATATGATATCTACTTATAACAGATAAGTTTGTTTCTTTTGCAATTTGTTTGAGGTATAATGATAGAATGGTTAGACTAAATAGTTCAACAGCAGGTTTTGTTCCTATGGCTTTAATTATAAGATCCTTTATCCATGGCAGTACAATAGGTCTTAACGTTTTGGACAAAGATAGTTTGTGAGCTTTGGTAGAGACTTCCATTAAAGTACAAATATTTCGTAAGCACAGAATACCATTGACTAATAAAGGTAAATTATATTGGAATTCGAGAGATGCAGGTTGTTCAAACCATGAGCAATTTCATGGTCGCCATCATTGTCTCATTGAGAAATATTTTGTTTCTTTGTATGATATGACGATGGACATTTCTGAGTATTCTCATTAGTGTTGTTTACTTCGAGGACTTGATGTTTTCTTGCATGTGACCAATATTTACATGTCGATGAAGCAGAAGACGCTTACTCTTCCGGAACACCTGGTCTTATTCTCTTGTACTTTTACAAGGGCCTCCATATAAATCTTTCATTTGTTCATACTTTGGCCTTAGTTAAATCACTTCTGAGTTTGGATTACGGTTTTGTTGACGCATCAGTATTCTCTGATTTTTTGTGTGTGTCTTGTAACTCTTACTAACAGAGTCTGAGTTCATTTTGTTTTTAATAAATTTAAACAAGGCATCAATAGAAGGAACATACACTTCGTACTAACCTGTAGTCAGGCCACAGAAGATCAGTTACTAAATGTCACCACAATTTAGAAATGGCCGCCGTCTTAAGTCACGTGATCCAAAGAAAGCTCTCGTGAGATCATGTGTCGTTTGCCATTTGCAAAATGATGCTAGAAAACTGGTGACTATTTAAAAAGAAAAATGCTGACGACATTCTGTGACTTGATAATGACATTGTAAAAGTGCGCGGCAATATCAAGAACATATCTTAAATGTGAAGAACATGGCATGGACACGTAGTTGTTTATAAACCAGGAATTCAGGAACTAAGGAATGTCATTGGACTTCATATTTAGAAACGTGTAAGTGGTTGTTAGAAGTTGTTTTTGGTTGTTGGGCCTTGGTAAGCAGTGTTACGTGTTGATGACGAGAAGGGTGCCCGAGATGGACATGTATGACGCGGTATCGACCGATACGGTACACCTGATCGATAGGGACACCGAGCGACCAAGGTGTTCATTAGACTTACATTCACGCGAACCATCATTAGGCCGAGGTATTGAGGGGAAATAATGAGTACAAACTCCAGCGAGCGTCTGATGTGTGTGCTCACATCATCTCAATCCCGGGCCAACCTGTACACCACACCATCCCTCGTACAGTATACTGCCACGAGGACTGTCCCTTTATGAAATAATTATATTGAATTTCGTATAGGACAACAGGTTTTGTTCAATCTACGATTCTGTCTAATCAACATTTCATTCATATTTTCTTATTCATGAACGATTACTTTTAAATATTCAACATATGCCACCTCTGACGTTTTAATCGATTGCTGTGACGTTTCACTAGTTATATTATTCAATTCAAAGTGTTTAATCGAAATATTTTCACACCTAGAGCTTCGCATGATTTACAGTGATTTGACCTTCGACCCTTGTTTTGACATACGCTCTCTACACCCCTGAAATAATCATGGCAAAACTGAAGGCTCCTTGTACGCCACTTTTTTGATGAGTTAAGAACCAGTCGTTCGACCTTTTGATGTACAAAAGAATCTCGTGGTGACATTGGTCAGTTTTGTTTGACCTGAGCGTGCCTTCAGTTTTGCCACGACATATGCCAGGGGTGTAGAGAGCGTATGTGAGCGTAACACTTGGATATCGAGGATGTACCAACCAATGGCCACTGTTACCAGACCAAAGAATGCCTTTCGATTCACTTCGGTCATCAATGATTTTTGAATGGCTATTTAAATGTTATCTACCGTACGCAAGTCAACACAGCGACAAAGAATGTGCATACTATTAAAGGCGGCACATATTAAAGTGTCAAATTGACATTGATAGGCAGTTTAATCCAAAACCCAATGTCCAGCGAGCTGTTTAGTTGTGATAGTTTATCGTCGCCAGTGCGTAGCAACATTGTTTACTGACGCTACAGAAAGCTGACTCTTCTGACACAGACTTCCGGTAGGCTTTACTTTGTATCACAGTGAGGAAAAACGTGCCCATTTTCACGAATCGGCAGGAGTTCGTGAACTTTGAATATGACACAACACATAAAAAGACAGCAGTTACGCAAATATGTAAGTATAGTTCAAACATAATGATGGTATCAAGTTTCAATTCAGATTAAAAAAAAAAAAACTGTTTTTATCCCAAAATACGAGAATCTGCAGCACATTTTCTTTTAAACTGAAGTTAGGTTTTCAGTGTGCTAGAATGAGTAATGCAATACATAAATAATATTATTAAGGGTATTACATTTGATAATATTTCTCAATCAACCAAGATTCAGAATAGTTTAGCCCGAAATTCGATTCGAGTTAAATTTTTAGTATGATGGTATCAGTAAGTTGACCAAGTTTCATTTTAATCAGATAACAATAACACTGTAAAAATTGAACTGAAATACCATTTGTAAATTCTCTTAAGTCCCCAAAAGCGGACCAATGAAGGCAATCCCTCCAAAGAAGGGTTAGGTGCTGAGCGTAGCTATATCTCTCACTAGTATTGTGGACGACAGTCATTAATTCTCTATAAATTCAGTCATTTGTCTTGTACTAAGGTCGTGGAATCTTAATGTTTAGATACTGAGAGAAAACTGTAAGCATACACGGGTTTTAATTAATTTATTATTCTAGATGTACAAAATTACAAAATATGAAATGAGATCTCATGATTTATAAGTGAAAAATATTACAATGGAAACTACTTGAATCTCAACATTATGACAGTTAGATGATTTGAGAGTATAAACATGCACATAATTATGATGAAATATGAATAAAAAACAAGATGCCCATGACATGCATCGCTCACCTGGTATAATTATCAAATTTTAACTTTAAATTGGTCTAGAATCTAAGATAAAATTATCCTTAAGGACATGCTAATATTTGAAAATGTTTGACCCCTTTGACGTTTAATGAATGTCAAGGTAGTTTTTACTCAAAACCTTTGTCTATCTTCTTCAAAGAAGGCTATGTGTCAAACATGTTTCTCAGTCTTTGAAATATTAGCTACTGTGACCTAGAAAGTAAATATAGTGATATGTTTTCGCAAACTTTGTTCAGCTTTTTCTTAGAAAACTACCAGCAAAATATCATGTCTCTAGGCTTTCCGGTATTTCAGAAGAAAGTGTTCGAAGATTTTGACATACTTCACCCATGTGACTTTGACAGTAGGTCATTACGATTTTTGTTGCAAACTTTATTCAGTTCCTTCTAAGGAAGCTACCAGCCAAATGTTATGTATCTAGTCCTTTTGTGAAATTGAGAAGGTGTCGTTTGAAAGTTTAGACACATTTGACCCATATGACCTCGAAAGCAGGCCAATATACTTTGTTCTCAAACTTTGTTCAGTTCCTTTCAAGTAAACTACCAGTCAAATATCATGTCTCTAAGCCTTTCAGTATTACAGAAGATATCGTTTGAAGGAAAAGATGACGGACACATGACCGACAACAGACGACAGACGGATGGACAACGGACATGGCACCATAGCATAAACTTACATACACCTTCGTGTCAGGTGACCTAGAAATCAAACACGATTGATAAACACATAAATATACTTATTATTTATGAATAAATTGATTATAATCAAATCTGGAATATGTATTGGTTACTCTGTGAACAAAGATATTAACAAGCATTCTTCCCTCTATCAAATACAGAAAATCGGAGATTGGACAGAGTCGCCTCCCTTTAACAAACAGTCACCATACCAGACTCTTACTTGTGAATGCTTACGTATAATACACCGTACTGATAATGAGAATGTTAATCACGAATTTATACATACATGTATATAATAACAATAACTTGTGACATTTATGGTAGCGTAATATAGCAATGTAATGATAACAATGAGCATTATAAATTTTGATTGAAATGATCACAACTTTCAGATGAATATTAAAACCTTTAACTGATTTAGCATATAAACATATACATTATTACAGATGACACTTTAAATTTAAGGTTAATTTAATAACTTTATTTATCATTGGTGAAGATATAGAGTTGGTCGGGTTTTGATTCCTCGATCGGAAGTGAACATTTATGGGATCACCTGTGCGACCGCGTCGGTTTTCTCTGGACAACACCTGAACAACGTAAACCCATACCCCGGGTATGAAGTTCCAGTGCCTTTGTAAAGTACGAGCTGGAAGTAGAGTCGGGAAAAACGTTTTCTTTGATGAAAATCCTCCTTTTGAAGTATGACCTGTAGTGCATTCTAAAGTGCCCGGACAAGATATCGGAAGGACGGACGGACAAAACACAAAACAATAGTCCTCCTCTGGACCCGGTAGAGGTTTTTCAACTAAACGTTATATCTAAATATCTACAGTAAATGATGCTATTTATATTCTAGCATAGACATATGAGCTATTAAGCTGTTTCAGGTTTGTTTATGAAGTGACGAAATGCTAAAGGGGGTAATTAAGTGAACTAACGTTTAATACAGACATCTATTATAATAAGATACTTATATTCAGACAAAAATATCCTTACTCGATAATTACATATCATGTGTGTCCAGTTTAGTCTGTTTAATTATTGGGAAAGCCCGCGCCAAATATAGCATGGAACACGCGCCCCTGGGGCGACCACATGTACACAATTGTAAACAAAAGGAACAAATATTTAAACCATGTAAATTTGAAGAAACGTAAAAGGTCATCTGGAATAATAACAAAAATTATATCAATTGCACACTATCCTATACTAGTACACTGTAGTTTACAACCAATCCTATTATCGTACAATTTACACCATTACACATAATCCTATCAATGTACACTGTACACCTTTACACCTAATCCTATTATCGTACACTGTACAGCGTTACACATAATCATATTCTCGTACACTGTACAGCGTTACACACAATCCTATTATCGTACACTGTACAGCTTTACACATAATCATATTCTCGTACACTGTACAGCGTTACACACAATCATATTCTCGTACACTGTACAGCTTTACACATAATCATATTCTCGTACACTGTTCAGCGTTACACACAATCCTTTAAGTGTACACTGTAAAGCGTTACACACAATCCTATTATCGTACAACTGTACAGTGTTACACACAATCCTGTTATCGTACAGTGTTACACATAATCATATTCTCGTACACTGTACAGCTTTACACATAATCATATTCTCGTACAATGTACAGCGTTACACACAATCCTTTAAGTGTGCACTGTACAGCGTTACACACAATCATATTATCGTATACTGTACACCTTTACACACAATCCTATTATCGTATACTGTACACCTTTACACACAATCCTATTATCGTATACTGTACACCTTTACACACAATCCTATTATCGTACAACTGTACACCTTTACACACAATCCTATTATCGTATACTGTACACCTTTACACATAATCCTATTATCGTATACTGTACACCTTTACACACAATCCTATTATCGTATACTGTACACCTTTACACACAATCCTATTATCGTACAACTGTACACCTTTACACACAATCCTATTATCGTACACTGTACACCTTTACACACAATCCTATTATCGTATACTGTACAACTTTACACACAATCCTATTATTGCACACTGTACAGTGTTACACACAATCCTATTATTGCACACTGTACACCTTTACACACAATCCTATTATCGTGCACTGTACACCTTTACACACAATCCTATTATCGTGCACTGTACACCTTTATACATAATCCTATTATCGTATACTGTACACCTTTACACACAATCCTATTATCGTATACTGTACACCTTTACACATAATCCTATTATCGTACACTGTACACCTTTACACATAATCCTATTATCGTACACTGTACACCTTTACACATGATCCTATTCTCGTATACTGTACACCTTTACACACAATCCTATTATCGTATACTGTACACCTTTACACACAATCCTATTATTGCACACTGTACACCTTTACACACAATCCTATTATTGCACACTGTACACCTTTACACATAATCCTATTATTGCACACTGTACACCTTCACACACAATCCTATTATCGTACACTGTACAGCTTTACAACCAATCCTGTTATCGTACAACTGTACAGCGTTACACACAATCCTATTATTGCACACTGTACACCTTTACACACAATCCTATTATCGTATACTGTACACCTTTACACACAATCCTATTATCGTGCACTGTACACCTTTACACACAATCCTATTATCGTACAACTGTACACCTTTACACACAATCCTATTATCGTACAACTGTACACCTTTACACACAATCCTATTATCGTACAACTGTACACCTTTACACACAATCCTATTATCGTACAACTGTACACCTTTACACACAATCCTATTATCGTACAACTGTACACCTTTACACACAATCCTATTATCGTACAACTGTACACCTTTACACACAATCCTATTATCGTATACTGTACACCTTTACACACAATCCTATTATCGTACAACTGTACACCTTTACACACAATCCTATTATCGTGCACTGTACACCTTTACACATAATCCTATTATTGCACACTGTACACCTTTACACATAATCCTATTATTGCACACTGTACACCTTTACACACAATCCTATTATTGCACACTGTACACCTTTACACATAATCCTATTATTGCACACTGTACACCTTTACACACAATCCTATTATTGCACACTGTACACCTTTACACACAATCCTATTATCGTACATTGTTCAGGTTACTGGGGTACTCAAAATGAAGTACTAGTATACATTGTGATGCGAAGCGATTCTGCCGTTTAGACCATCATACACAGGAAAAAGTACTCACAATCAGTAATAATAAGATATATATACAGAACAATATGGTGAAAAGTCATGATGCTCTCCTGCTGTAGTCTTCTACTTTTATACGGTAATTATTTTACCTGTTTTGTTATACTTAGGTCGCCACTTTCACAATACGTAAATCTCAACATAACAAGCGGGTAGAACCCTTTGTAAAACCGGTATTAAGTTCTGGTGTCTAATTTCTTAACAACCAATGTCACCCTTGTTGGTATTCAATTCAATTGTGAAACTATCAATGTCACACCGATTGGTTAGGAAATCCCACTGCAACGTCAGCCTCACTGAAACAGACAAACATCACGTATATTAGAACCTCGTTATCTCGAACTCATGTACAACTCGTTTAAATCGAAGTATTTTGTCGACCCCGGCCATGTTTTACACTAACATTCAAACCTTCATAAGTCGAAAACTCGGATAACTCGAAGTTTTACCATGGTCCCGTTTACTTCGAGATAACGAGGATAGACCGTAACTTGGTTTGGTCTATTTTGCATAAAAATAATAAATAAAACAAACCTACCTTGCAGTATACGCTGGATTTATAACAGACTGAAAGTGAAAATAAATAACAACATATAAGTTGAGTTTTCTTTATTATTCATTTACAATTGCATACCTTAGATGCATAAAACCTCAACAATTGGTAATATTGTCATATATCGAAACCATTGATATGCAATATATATAAGACCTTACAAGAATGTCAACGTTATATTGAATGATTTTAGCTCAATCAATAATTATGTTTTCATGTCTAAGTTTGAGGACGTGTGTGATCCTAAATCAGTTATTAGGAACAGGACAGAGTACGTTAAACATCTAACCTGTTGGAGCTGTTGAGATCCGTTCGTTCCGCCTCTTATCTCGGGTACTGTGTCGTATGGACCGACACCATGAGCTTCCGGAAGCTGATCATACCCATCAGTATACAAAGTACCCCCACTGGTTGCGTACTCATGCTGATGTCTGTCTGTCTGTAGACCGCTATACGGCGAGGGGTCTTTCTTATTTTTGGTTTTGGTTGGGTTATAGACAGCTAGCTGTTTATCCACAGTGCGGTACCTAGAATATCAGTATAGCATACTTGGTAACATAGTGCTCATATTATAAGAAAACGGCTTCATTACATTATTTGCTTGATAATATATATAGAGGATCTTACACGAGTGTCTTTGTAATATGGAATTTATTAAACGAGTTCAATAATTTCATATGTCACGAGCCTTTAGGCGAGTAAAATATTAAATTATATAACGTGTTTAATAAATTCAATATTACATTGACGCGAGTGTAAGATTCTATTTATCACATAACTTATATTAATGAGAAAATACACTGAAACTCTCCCATTCATTCTCAATTAGAAAGGCAAATTTCTTCTATGACGTTACGATTTTCACTACCGAGACAATCATATGACGTCATAAAGACGTCATTTGTTTATGACGTCACAATAGTGTTATTACAAGTGTGTAATACCATATTCATGACATGGCTGTATGACATGACTGAACGGGTCAGTTGTGTGATAGAGAAAATTATCAAATTTTGAAAACTTTATCATTTTTACTACAGTGATGAGCAGTGAAAATATTTTTGCAGGAGCTACATGTACTTTCCTGGTGTAAGAGTGTAAAAGATCCCCTTGATCCAACCACACTGTTTTCGTAAATTGTGTGTTTACAAGTGTCGTTTATTATTCATATATTTTTTAAATGTGGAATTATATTTTGTAGCGTATTAATATCTTGAAATGCACACTTATCCCGATCAGCTGCCCAAATCGGTTTTTGATTTCGACGGATTTGCCTTGCTACTTCAAATAGGAAGATAAAGGAATAAAATAATAATAACATTTTAAGGTCTCATTCGAGATGTAATAAAAAGAAAATTCAATCGTTTGCCGTTTAATATAAAATGTATTTCACTCGTATGGTAGATTTTTGTTTGTATATTTTCATTTGTGCTACGCAATCGTGATAATACATAAACAAATTTACCATACTCGTGAAATTTAAAAAACTAGAACTGTAAGCCAATGGCTAACTAATACTCCCGCTCCCCAACCATTGCATCACAGGTTAAGGAACAGTTTTTCATCAAAAATTTTCAAACAAAAACCTGTTGACAGTGACCTGGCTACGATTGCAAACCTGCATGCATATCTACTGCAATAATAAAAAATGGTATAGCCTGCATTGTTATACTCCGATGCGGGTAATACACAGGGAATTACGGTACACAAAATCCCTTACATTCCTATGTGGCTCCATTGAAATCAGTTCGCAGGTTTAGATAGTTATACTAAAAATTAGCGTTCAACAAGAATTTAGGTATTCTGACCAGGTCACCATACCACGTGCTGTTTTGGATTTATGATCTCATACACTCAACACAATCAAAGGTTAATCCTTATATTGATGGTATTTTTCTGTAAATGGTTCATAGGTTTTCTGTTCAATATAGCCCCACCTGCGGACATTGAATTCATTTCAAAACTTACAAACGTGAAAAAGGTTCAAGATGGCATAAGCCGTTATTAACTCTGCCCATGTCCAGTGTTGATGACGTCATACAATTGTGACTCGAACTTGATAATTTGCATAGCTCCGCCTACATGTATTGTTGTCGTCGTCATAGAAATTCGGCACGTTCGCAAGTATAGTTATTGGAAAATAACTCTAGTTTGCAGGACAATGGTTATCGAGTGAAGGTCAGTGTAGACTGTAAATATTTGATATAAACGGCAAACTTTTAAATATCCTCTATTTATAATGAGATTTCTTTTCATTCAAATTGGTTCAGGAGTTTTTGAGAAGGAGTTGAAAATGTAAATTGTTTACGGACGGACGACGTACGACAGACGACGCACGATGACGGACAAAAGACGATTATAATAGATCACTTGAGACTTTGTCTCAGGTGACTTAAAACGTGATATTATTCTCTAGAACCAGAGAGACGGTATCACCAACTAAGTTGGGTGAAAACTAGCAAGCAAAACAACGGCAGTTGCGTTATACATATGTTGTGAATTCTATATTTTTAGATTCATGTTCATATCTTGACATTTAAACATAAAAACGATCAGTTTCTTTTAAAACACACACTTATCGTTTGGAAGTAACGTTCACAAAAAGAACTTACTTGTAGAATAATACGAAGCACAGGCCAATGGCTATACACAGTGCTCCTACAAGTGCTAGCATGACGGCGAAGAACAGGTCCTTTTCTGCCACGATCTCCGTCCTCATTGCAGGGGTGAAACATGGCAGGTACTCCCCTGTCAATGTTATCTTCACAGTACTCGAACTGAAACAAGTGTATTTAAACATTTCAGAACATCGAAACTGAAAATGTAATCAATGTAATGAACTTTTAACGATTCACTTCATTGTCAATCAAAATACCAATATGTTCAATATGAGTACATAGCACATCACTATCTGTAGGAGTAAAGTAATTTAAAACAATTTAATTTATTTGTGGCTAGTCACGTGTCCTATAATTTTCCTATAAATTTTGATTGAATGAGGGATTTGATTTTTTTTGGTCGTTGATTACAAAAAGGACGCTCACCCTTCCGGAACACATGTTCCTATTCTTGTATTTGATCAATGGCCCCCATGACAGTTTTCATTGTTGAGTTATACATTTTGTTATTCGGTTTTCCTTAAAGTTAGTTTTTCTTATTTTTTCTTTCACCACATTTGATCTTAAGTTAGTAAAATTTAGGACAGAGTAAACGAGTACAGACCTGTATTTAGGTATATCGCCACTGTCTGTAGCTCGAATAGTCAGAGTTATGTTGGAGGCATCAAACTTTTCATCCAGCAGGTAAGCAAGTTTTATCACACCACTTGTTGGGTCTATGGTCATTACATCCTGTATGCAAATCAGATTTGTTATATTATGAAAAAACTTTGAACTCTTGACCTGAATATGATTATTTAAAGGGAAGTTTATACAATATTACTCTTTATTTTGATTCGCTGACTATACAAATAATGAAAATGAAAAATAATCCTTTTCATACAAACATTACTAGGTACAACAGACCATTGGTCCTATATGACAAAAGCGTAACTTGTAACACATGCAGGCATCACGTGACAAATGTTCGCGCGCGCAAAAGAACAGCTAAACATGAATATTAGATGGGTAAAGTCATATTAGCATTACCATAGTAGTGTATATAATGAGGTAAACAAAAACAAGGCACAAGTGGCTTTTGTTAATGACATTCTTCGATGTCGACTGCTGACAAACAAACTAACAACACAAGGATTCGAGAGATGCAGGTTGATCAAAACTATGTGCAAGTTTTATTGTCGCCATCTATGTCTCATTGAGAAATATTCTGTATCTTTAAGTGATATGAAGATGGACGTTATTGGGTATGCTCTTTAGTGTGTTTACTTGTTGTGATTGACAATGATACTAAGTTCTCGTTTTGAGAACGTGATGTTTACTTGGATGTGACAAAGATTTACATGGCGAGTGTCGTCGATGAAGCAGAAGACGCTTACTCTTACGGAACACCAGCACTTATTCTTTTGTGCTTTTACGAGGGTCTCAATATAAATCTTTCTTTTGTTCCTATTTTGACTCTAATTTAATCGATTTTGAGTTCGGAATATGGTTTTGTTGACGCTTTGGTATTCTCTGATTTTTGTTTTCCGACATATTCTCACCCCCGTTATACATTCTACAGTAATACTCGCGCGTGCGCTGATGTTTCTTTTATTATTTTATTATGTACACATATATCTATAATTTCTAAATTAGCAAAAATGCCAGTTCATAACCAGATCATGATCATGTTAATAAAAAATTAAAAGACATAATAAGGAAAATTCATAAAAAAAAAGATTAATTTTTTTTTTTAAATGAAAGAAATGAACAACGTAATGTGACTTCCAGAGGTAATTAGAATTAAAGGGTTCATATAAATGGTATATCCCGTTTATTGTTATAATCATCATTAGTTCAATATTTCAATGGAACCATTACGTCGCACTTACCCTGTAGTTTCCGGTAGTGATGCTGTATTGTATAGTATTCTTTGGAGTTTGGTCAGCATCTGTTGCTGACACTGCCAACACCACGTCAGTTAGCAGGTGACTCCGTGGGATTTCTGTTTGGTATACATCTATAAATAGAAATGCTTAACGGTTGAATATGTTTTTTTCTCACAACATTAAAAACAGAAAAGATATAATAAGGTGATTAATTTCGCCACAAGAATGATTCTTTTTTCTTAAAATCAATACTTTTTAGAAAATATAAACCAAAATGAGTTGGCATTTTTCTTAAATTTGCCCTGTATTTTCTAATCGTGCATATTTTATTAACCTTGAAAACTGATGTTACAATTAGTAATAAATTAGCCAAAGCAATTACTTGATATGGGATGGTTGTGATATGATATGGTGTTTTATAGATTATACTCATGGTTTAAACCTTGAGAAAAACGTGGGAAATGCTGGTTTGGATCATCATATTTGACTTCTACAATGACAGGAGTTGAATCCTTCATGGAGGTGTCCATTTTATCAACCGCTTCAACAGTAAGCTGTAATCGAATAAATAAAATGGTTATTTATCCTTTCATTGGCATTTTGCCCAAAATCGAAGGTGCAATCCTTTGATTGGAGATTAGATTGAAAAAATAACAAGATAGCTAACAAGGGGAGCACAATCCCACAAACAAACTTTACTAAATGTAGTTATTCTAACGACAAGTGGAGTAAACAAGTTTTAAAGTCATCACACAGAGAATAAACGATTAACTAGACTTCGGATGTCCAACCTCTGATCAAGCATTAGAAACAAAGTTTGTCGTTTGTATATTATTAATCTTGTTTCAAAATCGAGAAATCACAAGGAAGCCATATTTATCTGAAAACAATAGGTCTTGGACAACCAACACACTGGCAGATCACAGCGAATAAGTAGGTTCTGGACAATCAACACACTGGCAGATCACACCGAATAAGTAGGTCTTGGACAACTCATACACTGGCAGATCACACCGAAAACAATAGGTCTTGGACAACCAACACACTGGCAGATCACACCGAAAACAATAGGTCGTGGACAACCCACACACTGGCAGATCACACCGAAAACAATAGGTCGTGGACAACCCACACACTGGCAGATCACACCGAAAACAATAGGTCTTGGACAACCCACACAATGGCAGATCACACCGAAAACAATAGGTCGTGGACAACCCACACTGGCAGATCACACCGAAAACAATAGGTCATGGACAACCCACACACTGGCAGATCACACCGAAAACAATAGGTCTTGGACAACCCACACACTGGCAGATCACACCGAAAACAATAGGTCTTGGACAACCCACACAATGGCAGATCACACCGAAAACAATAGGTCATGGACAACCCACACACTGGCAGATCACAGCGAAAACGATAGGTCTTGGACAACCCACACACTGGCAGATCGCACCGAAAACAATAGGTCTTGGGCACACCGGCAGATCACACCGAAAACAATAGGTCTTGGACAACCCACACACTGGCAGATCACACCGAAAACAATAGGTCTTGGACAACCAACACACTGGCAGATCACACCAAAAACAATAGGTCTTGGACAACCAACACACTGGCAGATCACACCGAAAACAATAGGTCTTGGACAACCCACACACTGGCAAATCACACCAAAAGCAATAGGTCTTGGACAACCCACACACTGGCAGATCACACCTAAAACAATAGGTCTTGGACAACCCACACACTGGCAAATCACACCAAAAACAATAGGTCTTAGACAACCCACACACTGGCAGATCACACCGAAAACAATAGGTCTTGGACAACCCACACACTGGCAAATCACACCGAAAACAATAGGTCTTGGACAACCCACACACTGGCAGATCACACCGAAAACAATAGGTCTTGGACAACCCACACACTGGCAGATCACACCGAAAACAATAGGTCTTGGACAACCCACACACTGGCAGATCACACCGAAAACAGTAGGTCTTGGACAACCAACACACTCGCAGATTACACCGAAAACAATAGGACTTGGACAACCCACACACTGGCAGATCACACCGAAAACAGTAGGTCTTGGACAACTGATACACTGGCAGATCACACCGAAAACAGTAGGTCTTGGACAACCCACACAATGGCAGATCACATCGAAAACAGTAGGTCTTGGACAACCAACACACTGGCAGATCACACCGAAAACAGTAGGTCTTGGACAACCCACACACTGGCAGATCACACCGAAAACAGTAGGTCGTGGACAACCCACACAATGGCAGATCACATCGAAAACAGTAGGTCGTGGACAACCCACACACTGGCAGATCACACCGAAAACAAAAGGTCTTGGACAACCCACACACTGGCAGATCACACCGAAAACAATAGGTCTTGGACACATCGGCAGATCACACCGAAAACAATAGGTTTCGGACAACCCACACACTGGCAGATCACACCAAAAACAATAGGTCTTGGACAACTTATACACTGGCAGATCACACCGAAAACAATAGGTCTTGGACAACCCACACACTGGCAAATCACACCGAAAACAGTAGGTCGTGGACAACCCACACACTGGCAGATCACACCGAAAACAAAAGGTCTTGGACAACCCACACAATGGCAGATCACACCGAAAACAATAGGTCGTGGACACATCGGCAGATCACACCGAAAACAATAGGTTTCGGACAACCCACACACTGGCAAATCACACCGAAAACAGTAGGTCGTGGACAACCCACACACTGGCAGATCACACCGAAAACAAAAGGTCTTGGACAACCCACACACTGGCAGATCACACCGAAAACAATAGGTTTCGGACAACCCACACACTGGCAGATCACACCAAAAACAATAGGTCTTGGACAACCAACACACCGGCAGATCACACCGAAAACAGTAGGTCTTGGACAACCAACACACTGGCAGATCACACCAAAAACAATAGGTCTTGGACAACTCATACACTGGCAGATCACACCGAAAACAATAGGTCTTGGACAACCCGTACACTGGCAGATCACACCGAAAACAAAAGGTCTTTGACAACTCACACACTGGCAGATCACACCTAAAACAATAGGTCTTGGACAACCAACACATTGGCAGATCACAGCGAAAACAATAGGTCTTGGACAACTCACACACTGGCAGATCACACCGAAAACAAAAGGTCTTGGACAACTCACACACTGGCAGATCACACCGAAAACAAAAGGTCTTGGACAACTCACACACTGGCAGATCACACCTAAAACAATAGGTCTTGGACAACCCACACATTGGCAGATCACAGCGAAAACAATAGGTCTTGGACACATCGGCAGATCACACCGAAAACAATAGGTTTCGGACAACCCACACACTGGCAGATCACACCAAAAACAATAGGTCTTTGACAACCAACACACCGGCAGATCACACCGAAAACAATAGGTCTTGGACAACCAACACACTGGCAGATCACACCGAAAACAATAGGTCTTGGACAACCCACACACTGGCAGATCACAGCGAAAACAACAGGTCTTGGACAACAAACACACTGGCAGACCACACTAGAATACGGCAGTCAAAGACACATAAAGTACAAAAATGTAATCTATCCGATCAATTCAATTAACATTTACATTAATCGATGTATTTTGAGGAATTCACCGGCACTTATAGGACATTTTTGAACGACTATCATATGTCACCTGACAAATATCTCCCTATATGTTTTGCCTGCATGTGTACTGGAGAAATATAGTGTTGATGAGCTGATAGCAATACAGATTATAATAACCTAATGTATTATAATTATTCACTTCGGAGAGAGCTATATCTTTTAAAGATACGTGAGCGAGATAAATAGAGCAACGCTCCGTAATCACCATTATGTAAAATGTTGCAGTCTGTCCGGTGAGCGAGATACTCCGCGTTGTACGAAGCGTTCCACTGTCAGAGTCCACTATTATAGTATTCTGACCGAATATCGACGTGTTCCTGTCACTGAACGTTCCGGAGGCAGAATAGAACAAATCTGTGACACTGTACAACGTCACGCTGAACTGGCTCCCATCCAGGTCCTCGGAGGTCACTGTTCCAACATCGGACCCGGACGGAAGGGTCTGAAATTGCAAACAATGTTTTGATGACGTAACACACACATGATGCACCTTTCAAATTTAGTAATAAATATAGTATGCCGAAAAAAGTTAATTAAACTGCATCATACAGCTGTTCCGTCCTATAAGACATAATATTTATTTTTACATCTTTGACCCTCGTAGGCTGGTCTTAAGTTGGCTGGCTAAAGAGCTCAGCATTGCCTGCCTGCAGTGGTCGTGAAGTGAGTATCACCGACTAAAAATATTAGTTTCTGAGACATGAGAACGAGTAAGTTTAATTGGCCCTAGACATATTCAGTTACCATGTGATTGAGCGTATTTAAACCTAGCTGATCATTTTGTGAATTAAGGGAAATTCTTGGGTCTTCAAATTAACTCATTTTGATACACAGTAAAACGGCTTTGATCTAATGCATTTTTAGATAGAAAAGCATGAAACAAGAGAATGGCACCTCATGAAAATTAGGCCATTTGCTTTTAATAATCTAATAGCTGCCAGCGATGACTTTTCAATTAAAAAAAAACGATGCGTTCTGAACACGACGTGATCCGAGTAGATGACCAATATGGGTTGACTTCAGCAAGTTCACCCTGATATAATCAGTCACCCATACGATGTAAGATCAGCTTAGAATCCAAATATTAATTGTTGACAATTACTCACCTGATAAATCTTAAATATAGGGATATTATTGTAGCGGAATCGTGGTGATTGGTCATTGATGTCCAGAATAGTGATTTGTAGAACAAATGTTTCTGAGTCCTTTGGAGGTGAGCCCTGGTCACGTGCTATGATACCAAGGGTTACATACGGACCATCTCGTTCTCTGTCCACAGAAGACCCTGCATTCATTCGGATCTCTCCTGTCTCACTGTGCACCGTAAACACACCTAAAATGTACGAGGGAAACACGATAATATCGCCAATAAAACTTTCAGCATCCGATCTGGCATCAATAAGCTATTACCTCGATCTCTACTTAAACTACGACCAACATGGACAGCTTACAACTAAGCTATACGGTAAACGTGATGATTTCAATTTTCCGATCGTGAACTTTCCATTTCTAGATAGTAACATCCCTGCTTCTCCAACCTATGGTTGATTCCATATTCAAGGGCTTGCTCTAAATATCGGGATTTTCGTGATCGATGTCGACTGCTGACAAACAAACTAACAACACAAGGATTCGAGAGATGCAGGTTGATCAGAACAATGGGCAAATTTTATGGTCGCCATTTTTGTCTCATTGAGAAATATTCTGTATCTTTAACTGATATGAAGATGGACGTTTTTGAGTGTGCTCGTTAGTGTGTTTACTTGTTGTGATTGACAATGTTACTCGGTTCTCATTTTGAGAACTTGATGTTTACATGGATGTGACAAAGATTTACATAGCGGGTATCGTCGATGAAGCAAAAGACGCTTACTCTTACGGAACACCAGCACTTATTCTTTTGTACTTTTACAAGAGTCTCCATTTAAACTTTTCCATTGTTGATATTTTGCTCCTGGTTTAATCGATTTTGAGTTTGGATTATGATTTTGTTAACGCTTCGGTATTCTCTTATTTATATTCACATTAGAACTAGTATAGTGTTGACAAAACAAAAACATAATCCGAACTGAAAATCGATTTAAATTAGGGCAAAATATGAAAAAGATTTACATGGAGACACTTGTAAAAGAAATTAAGACCATGTGTTCTGGCAGAGTAAGCGTCTTCTGCTTCATCGACGACACACGCCATGTAGATCTTGGTCACGTCAATTCCTTAAAGTGAGAACATTACTAGCATACTAGCTCAAAAACGTCCATCTTTATATCAATTGGTTTATAAATTAATTCAGACAATTAAGCTGCGGAAGGTTTTGTTGTTTTTCAGCCCCGTAATCAGAATTAACTTATCATTACTGCGGAAACAAAGTCAAAAGTCACTGCGCATAATACTGTACAAACCTTGTTTATAGAAAGGTTAAAAAACGTCTTCCTTCCGATAAAAACTTATCGCAACTTTAAAGAAATCAAATTGGGAACAAAAAGCATTACTGACACCTAGGCAACAATCTAAAGTATACCTCAGTTCTCACAGAGGCCATGATATTTGCTTGGATCTGACCAAGAATTATGTGGCGGATTTCGTCGATGAAGCAAAAGACACTTACTCTTCCGGAACACTTATTCTTATTCTCTTGAGAAGTGTCTCCATATAAATCTTTCCTTAGATCATATTTTGCGCCTAGTCTAATCAATTTTGAGTTCGGATTACGTTTTTATTGACGCTTTGGATTGTCTGGGTTTTTTCAGAAGCGTGTAAATAATTACCGATGGCAAGTTCATCCCTAAGAGGAAATATAATGAAGAAGATATAGTAAGAATGATTGAATTCCTGGTCGACAATATTTTGTTGAGTTCGGAGGAAAGATTTTCAAGCAGACTGTTCGCATTCCCATGGGAACAAACTGTGCCCCACTCTTAGCTGACTTATTTTTGTTTTCATATGAGGCTGAATTAGTGGAAGAGCTTATCAGGACAGGTAACAAAAACCTTGCCAAATCTTTGAATTTCACTTTCAGATATATCGACGATGTGATCTATAAAAAACCAAGAATGTTGCTGACCACGTCAATCGTATATACACTTCTTAACTTGAAATAAAGGACACAACATACTCTTCTACATCAGCTGCTTACCTCGATCTTTACAGCTTACTACTACGCTATACGATAAACGTGATTATTTACATGGTGTTGTCGATGAAGCAGAAGACGCTTACTCTTCTGGTCTTATTCTCCTGTACTTTTACAAGTGTCTCTATGTTAATCTTTCCTTTCTTCATATTTTGCCCCTCGTTTAATCAATTTTGAGCTCGGATTATGATTTTGTTAACGTTAAGGTATTCTCTTATTTATTTTTCTTAATTCGATGGTTTTGTAGCACCTCTAGTATACTGCGTGGCAGGTTTCTGGGTCTGTAACACAAGACTAACAGGGATCTTCTGTACTTACTTGATACGTTTTCAAGTCTGTATGAACACAAACACTTCCGATTAGTGGTGCCATCCCAGTCGTTTGCAGTGACAGTGTATAATACCCCAGTAATTTCTATCTCTTCCCGAAGTTGCATGTAGTCAGTTGATATTGGAAAGTTGGGCCTTACATTGGCATCCTCAATGTGGATGGTCAACTATAGACAAGAAGAAAAGATTGTAAACAAATGTTCATGAGAAGCATCAAATAATGATCCAATCAAAAATATTTTCTCTTCCCTGGGCCCGTATTCATGAAAACATTCTCATGCTCAAGCATGTTTTTTGTGCTCAAGCCTTATTTCTTGTTCTGGCTATAAATTATTTAAAAAGTCTAACTTTGTAAAAGTTTTGGAAAAAAGTTGAAGAGACATGAAACCAAAAACTGTTTTTAACATTTACATTGGCTTTTTGACTCTTCGACATAATTAAGGAGAGAAAGCTGGCTTGAGCACAGAATCCATTCTTGAGCATGAGAACGGTTTCATGAATACGGGCCCTTGACAGGGATCTTCACAATTTTATCGTAGAGAGATTTTGTTATTTCACCCTAGGGCTAAGCCAACCAACATGTGTTCTTTACCCAACACTAGAATGACGGTATATCACCAATACGATGACTTCACTTCGACAATCACATCACATAACATGAACACTACTGTCTTGCACTAATGTAACGCCATATTATGAGAGGATAAACAGGGTAAGAGCAGAATAATTAATCGCCCCCTTTTGGAGTGGGACAGGAGGTCGCAACCCTAGGGGTAGGATCCTAACCTGTCAAACATTTAACAAGCATAATGTTTCGTTACTTTGCTTTGACCTAGATTTACAAGAAAAGTGAAGGACTTCAAGCAGAAGTCGTGTACTTTTACGGAACATCTGGTCTTATAGTTTGCCCCTTATGTAATCGATTTTGAGTTTGGATTATTGTTTTGTTGACGATTCGGTATTTTCTTATGTTCTTTTTACACATAAATATTCTCTTTGTTTCGTTTTGTTTTGTTTGTTTCATTAATCAAAACATTGCAAATCATTATAAGTACCGTTAATACAGTTAGAGTGTTAAATGCTTACCGTAACGGACGAAGACAGACGATCCGGAAGTGGAGGCTGGTCCGTGGCCGTGACGGTCGTTACCATGGTATCCAGTCTGTAGTCGTACAATGACTTTTCCACAGTGATGTGTCCAGTATTGGGATCTATATTCAGATAGCCCTCGTCACCTGTGACAGTAAACAAAAACTAGATATCGACAATACCATGCAACACACCTGTAAATGTTATAATGATTAAGAACAGGATTTAAAGTTAAACGCTGAAATGTGTTTTGGAAAGGAGTGATTTTAGTCCATTACGGACGAAGGAATCTGCGGATTAAATGAAACACATACACCTGTGTTTTGTACGGTGCGATTCGCCTATTTTTAGAGTCCATTGTGTTTGACAAAAACACACTGCCGCCAAGTGTTATGCCTAATGTGATGTTGGGTATTTTGTGTAATAATAAACAGGTAAAATTCATATCTGCCTAAGTTGTTATTTCACCCCCATTATACCTCATTCTCTAGCTAGTTGGAATCTGCAAGCGAAAGTGGCAGTCGAACCCGAGTGATTACGGTAACAAGTTCATTACATTGGCGCCCACGTAGGGACCGAGTGAGGGTATTAAAGCGACACTTTTGTTTATGTATCATATTTGCTGACTGTGATATCTGTTTTCATTAAAGATAGTTTATTTTGACAAAAAAAAAACACTTCACTTAGAAATAACCATACCTGCTATATCATATCGTATTTTCTTGTTCTGGCCGGAATCAGCATCGGTTGCCATGACGGTGATAACGTTGCTACCAGGGCTGAGGTCACGTGATATGTTGACCTTATACGATAAAGAGCTAAAAACAGGTGGATTGTCGTTGACATCAAGGATACTGACACTGACAGTCGCGCTGCTTGTCCTTCGGTTCGATGTTGATGTTGCCATGTCAGTTGCAACAATAACGCAGACGTAGGATGTTACCTGTTCGTAGTCTAGCTGTATGTTTCCACCCCACGTCATTATCAGAGACTTCGTATCTACAAAATGTTTCACATGTAATGAGTTATTTGTATTCCCTCAGATAGAAGTCGCAAAGTGCGGTTACTTAAACGACCTCTTTGGAAGTCATGAAATTAAAAGATAACATCAAAAGGCAACTGTATCCATCCATATTTATGTACAAGTGTGTCAATGTTTTTTTCACGTATTGTTATTAATGTTATTAGGGACACCAACCTGTTTTGATCCTGAAGGGGCACGTGTTTGAATTCTCGTCTGACAGTTGCACTCTACCGTTTTCATTAGAGTCTGCATCACTGACGCTGCCAAATATACTGGTCTGAAATATGTTCACCACGAAATACACTCATTAGAGAAATATCTATTGGTAAGCATTATCAATTTCTGTAACATCCTTAAGGAACTCATCATAATTAAACATATTCATGTGTGATATATATTTATTCGTAATGTGCTCATCTGAAACGCAGTCATCAGTTATATATATATATATGAATGAAATATATTTCTTAGTTATATATCAGTCTAAAACATAGCAAGCCATAATACACCAAATAATCTGAGGAACATTTTATATCAGTATCATAGCAGATATTTATCCGAAATATGTACCAAGCTGAATTGAAATGATTGTTGATACAAGTTACTTTTACTATTGTGTAAAGCTAAAACAAACTAAATTTAAATTACTTTCAGTCTTATATGAATAAACCTCTCAAAATATCCAGACATCTCTTTTTCACCACATAAACAAAAAAGAACTACTGACAAGATTGCATCGGTGATTATCGATCATGTGAACTTGTGTTTGCAGACAGACTTTAGACTATCCACGTGTATCTACAATGAATTCCCTATTAACTGTGTAGCGTAGTTAAGGTAACCTTAAAAATTAGAAAACACAACAAAAAAAACAGAACAATATAAAGTGTTTTACGGTTATACGATAACTGACCGAATCCTATCCCCGTGTACCTACAATGAATTCCCGATTAACTGTGTAGCGTAGTTAAGGTAACCTTAAAAATTAGAAAAAAAAAACCAGAACAATATAAAGTGTTTTGCGGTTATACGATAACTGACCGAATCCTTACCTCTGTTCGGAAGCTCTCGGCGACCTCGATCTGGTAAGTAGTTGCCGAGAACATTGGACTGTTGTCGTTGACGTCATTGATGAGTATATCCACCACAACACTAGACGTACGTGGGGAGGAACTTCTGTCAAATGCCTGAAATTAACAACGAAATTAAACGAAATTAACAACGAAATTTAACGAAATTAACAACGAAATTAACGAAATTCAACGAAATTAACAAGAAAATTAACAACGGAATTAACAAAGAAATTGACAACGAAATTGACAAACAAGTCAGGTAAGAATAGACCTAAAGTCACTGTAATGAGAATATGTTTTACGTTAACATCTTCCATCTTAAGTAACTTCAGTTACAAGAAAAAGATCCATTTGATTATCAGCAAGCATTACAATGATTTGGTAGTTGAGAAATCATTAGCAAAAACTTTAAAAGACCTATGCGAGTCTGTTTATTTCATGCCGTGTGAGGGTTTTTGTATCCTAGATACTGGCTTCTTCCCCTAGATTACTAATACAAGATATTCCACGTATGTTCGAATACCAAAGGAATACAGCGATCATTTCTATTCTATGTCAAGCTACCAGCAAATTATCGCGTTTCTACGCCTTTCGTTATTTAACAAGAAGTCGTTTGAATGATTGATATATATGACCTTTTGCACTATAAATTAATTCAAAACAAGTGCTAATTGTAATGGGGTACCATTACAGATGTCCCCCAAACTACCCCTTTGGTCGGAACTGATGAGCCCAATGAACTCACAATGGAAATATAGCTGACACCCCATATAGGAAATAGCGGCCATGTTGACGAATCACGAAACGGAGGTTACGACAATGTCCGTGGTGTCCTACTACAGTTATATATAAAATTTCATTGAAATCGGACAATATATAAATTTCGACCAATCAGAAGCCAGAAAATAGCGGCCATGTTGACGAATCACGAAACGGAGGTTACGACAATGTTGTTGGTGTAATACTACACATACATATTAAATTTCATTGAAATCGGACAATATATAAATTTCGACCAATCAGAAGCCAGGAAATAGCGGCCATGTTGACGAATCATGAAACGGATGTGACGACAATGTTGTTGGTGTAATACTACACATATATATTAAATTTCATTGAAATCGGACAATATATAAATTTCGACCAATCAGAGGCCTCCATTTTCGTTTCGGTTGCAACCAAACTTTACGAAAATATTACCATGTTATTCAGCATCCCTTAAAACACCCATGTACCAATTTTTACTGAAATCGGAGACTGAATTTTGAAAACCGGAAATTAGCTCTGGCGGCCATCTTGGACTTCCGGTCGCGAAAAAACAACCCGTTTTCACACACCCCGCCCCTAATGAGTATGTGTGTGAAGTTTCGTGAAGATCCGTCCAGTAGTTTTTGAGAAAACGGTCGGAAACCTCCGCGGCGGAAGAAAGTGGAAGAAACAAGAATAATAATAATAATAAGAAACCGAGCAAAAACAATATGTCCCCCCACTTCGTTTGGGGGACATAATTATCTTATTTCGTAAGCTTTGTTTTGATCCTTTCAAAGATACTGCATGTAAAATATCATGTTTCTAGTACTTTCAGTATTTCAGAAGAAACGTTTTAATGTTTTAACTGATTTGACCCCCGTGACCATGAAAGAAGGTCAAATTTCTTTTCGCAAACTTAGCTCGGCAGCTTCCAATAAATCTAGCAGCCAAATAGCATTTTTCTATGCCTTTTAGTATTTCAGAAGAAGTCGTTTAAACGAAAAGTTGACATCGGATTGATGGCCAAAGGGCGGACGCCCCATGGCACAGACTCACTTGCCTTTAAGACAAGTGAACTATTTAAGTGAAATATCTTCAATAGTAAAAAATGAGAAACCCTATAATGGTTGTTCATAACCCTCTATAAATCCATACTTTGGGGTTTTCCGTCCTCTTGATATATATATATATATATTAAACACAACTCTCTAGCTTCCTGAACTAACAGTTTAGATATTTTAAACACAACTCTCTAGCTTCCCGAACTAACAGTTTAGATAGTTTAAACACAACTCTCTAGCTTCCTGAACTAACAGTTTAGATATTTGAAACACAACTCTCTAGTTTCCTGAACTAACAGATTACAATGTAGAAAGAACTATGAGCAAGTTTCATGGGCGCCATTTTCGTCTCATTAAAAAATAATTTGTATTTTGTGTGATATGAAGATGGACGTTTGTTACTTTATTGTTTTATTGCCAATTATGACTTGGTTCTCATTTTGAGGATTGTTGCTATCTTGGGTGTGACTAGGATTTACATGGCGGGTGTCGTCGAAGAAGCAGAAGACGCCTACTCTTCCGAAACACCTGGTCTTATTCTCTTATACTTTTTACAAAGGTCTCCATGTAAATCTGTTCCTTTTGATCATACCCCTACTCAAATCGATTTTGAGTTCGGATAATTGTTTTGTTGACGATTCGGGATCTCATTTTGTTTGTTTAAACACAACTCACTAACGTGGTGAACTAACATCTTACCGTTTAGTTATAAACACAACTCACCAGCACAGTTAACTGACAGTCGATGTATGTTTCGTAGTCAAGCTCCCTCACTACCTGTAGTTGACCATTCCTTTCGTTGACATTGAAATCCAGTGAACACTCTACAAACCAAATGTAGACATTGACTTTTCACAATGACCTATACAGTCAACGGAGGCAACATCAATATTTTCCCACAACTTAACCTGTTTGTCGACTAATAGAATCTTCCCCTACCTTGAGGGTGTGACAGAGAAATCTCCAAATCAAGGGGTGATATATTTGGTTGTCTACCCGAGGTTCTGCTGAGGGTTAGACAATCAAGAATATCCACCCCGAGGGTTGGAGATTTCTCTGTCTTGACTTCAAGATCGGGGATGATTATATTTCTCCCATCATTATGTATTGTTTTAACAGATAATGCTGATGCGACGTGACGTGACTGAATTGTTGACTTGTCGTGATGGTATTTTTGTCGTGACGTCATCATATTGCTGTCGTGACGTTATTACATTGTTGTCAGCTCGTGATATCTGTCATACCCCAGAGGTGACAGAGAAATCTTGGACAGAGGAGAAACATATGTGAATGGTGGGAGAAAAAAAGTGCCTATAATAGAAAGATCTTTGACCCGATGCGTGTCTACAGAAGGATTTGTAACGGACTCCAAGTGCACTAAATGACTTTGACATAGTATTTCATTACTTATAACCAAATATTATAAAGATGTCAGTTGTAAATTGAAATTCGTGGTTACATTTAACAAAATGAAAAAAAATATAAATATATCAATAATACAAAATTTTATGACGAACTGCAATACAGAACAACTTTTACCTAAAACCGACATTAATTTCACTCGGAATGTGTCCTTTATATTTAATGAAATATAATGGGACACTGTTTTTTCATTATGAAAAAAAAGATCAGTTACCATTTTGTTCTCTCATTAACATCGTAAGAGAAATATACATTGTGAAAATGGAAACATCTAACTTAACTGTGACCAAATTAGGCAGGGATAAAGAACAGATCTAACAATCATCACAATAACCAATTCAGGCGATTTAATTTCTCACAGAACAATGAAAATATACCTTAAATACTATTTTATAGTGTAATTTACTAAAAACATATTCTATTTGAGCTGGCAAACTTTGAATTATCAATGTTTTGATGGAATAATTTGTGGTCCAAAATTAATTGTAATCCTGGAGACTGGACCACCTACACATTTTTGCGGGTTTGAAAGCAATATGATAGAAATTAGAGTTGGTGTTCTGATTTCTAAACTTCCTAGACAGACTGATTAGAAATACTTTATTCACACACACATTGGTTCAGCTGGGAAAAACAGAATGTGAATGAATAAAAGAAACATTTGGACATTATCTAGATATTTAATATCACAGCGTCATATTTTAAGAGGTGCAGCATATGTGGGTGTTGCGTCATCTTTATGATAGGGGGTGGCAGACTCTGCTGGTGGATTTTTACGTCCCTGAGGTCTGCTGGAGCCTCCATAGCCAAAGTTAATCTCATTTGAGTAGTGGCACGGTACATAATAAACACATTTTCGTTTTCTTAGTACTCCATTTGAAATTATACAGAGCAAGTTTAATTTTACTTCTAAATTCATAAATTAAAGGGGTTTTACACACCTGACCCATTTGATTCTACAATAGTATAGAAATTTTGGATTCCTACCTTTTGGCCCCCTAGCTTCACTGAAGAGTCCTAGGAGGACGAAACAGCTGTATGATGCAGTTCAATTCATTTTTTCGGCATACTGTATCTATTACTATTTAAGAGGTGCAGCATATGAGTGTGTTACGTCATCTTTGAAATATGAAAACGTTATCAAGTAAGTATCAAACCTTTCAGTCACTGACCAAGTTTCCAGAACTGATAAAGTTTGAAACCTAAGTAATACGCGGGTGTTGTCAAATCATGTAAAGATGACATAATACACACATATGCTGCACCTTTTAAATTTAGTAATAGATACAGTATGCCGACAAAATTAAACTGTATCATGCAGCTGTTCCGTTTTCCTAGGACTCTTCAGTGATGCTAGAGGCCAAAAGGTGGGAATCCAAACTTTCTAAACTAATGTAGAAGCAGAAGGGTCAGGTGCGTAAAACCCCTTTAATTTATTAATTTAGAAGTAAAATTAAACTAGTTCTGTACAATTTCAAATCGTGTACTACGAAAATGTGTAGATTATGTACCGTGCCACTATTCAAATGAGATTAAATGTGGCTATAGAGGCTCAAGCAAATCTCGGGGACTAACAAATCCACCAGCAAAGTCTGCCACCCCTATAAACCTATGCTCTTTAAGTTTAAGGAAACATCTAGACAAATTTATTTTACAGAAGAGGTACATAAATAAGTTCACCTCCAGGAATTAAATGAATTGTTCTAAATTGTTCAATACTGTCTAATCCCCCATATTAACTTACCCGAGTTGGAGCTGGGGCGCATGGAGAAGTATGTTAACTTACCTGAGCTGGAGCGTAGGGAGAAGTATGTTAACTTACCTGAGCTGGAGCGTAGGGAGAAGTATGTTTACTTACCTGAGCTGGAGCGTAGGGAGAAGTATGTTTACTTACCTGAGCTGGAGCGAAGGGAGAAGTATGTTAACTTACCTGAGCTGGAGCGTAGGGAGAAGTATGTTAACTTACCTGAGCTGGAGCGAAGGGAGAAGTATGTTAACTTACCTGAGCTGGAGCGTAGGGAGAAGTATGTTTACTTACCTGAGCTGGAGCGTAGGGAGAAATATGTTAACTTACCTGAGCTGGAGCGTAGGGAGAAGTATGTTTACTTACCTGAGCTGGAGTGTAGGGAGAAGTATATTAACTTACCTGAGCTGGAGCGTAGGGAGAAGTATGTTTACTTACCTGAGCTGGAGCGTAGGGAGAAATATGTTAACTTACCTGAGCTGGAGCGTAGGGAGAAGTATGTTTACTTACCTGAGCTGGAGTGTAGGGAGAAGTATATTAACTTACCTGAGCTGGAGCGTAGGGAGAAGTATATTAACTTACCTGAGCTGGAGCGTAGGGAGAAGTATGTTAACTTACCTGAGCTGGAGCGTAGGGAGAAGTATGTTTACTTACCTGAGCTGGAGCGAAGGGAGAAGTATGTTAACTTACCTGAGCTGGAGCGTAGGGAGAAGTATGTTAACTTACCTGAGCTGAAGCGTAGAGAGAAGTATATTAACTTACCTGAGCTGGAGCGTAGGGAGAAGTATGTTTACTTACCTGAGCTGGAGCGTAGGGAGAAGTATGTATACTTACCTGAGCTGGAGCGTACGGAGAAGTATGTTTACTTACCTGAGCTGGAGAGTAGGGAGAAGTATGTTAACTTACCTGAGCTGGAGCGTAGGGAGAAGTATATTAACTTACCTGAGCTGGAGCGTAGGGAGAAGCATGTTAACTTACCTGAGCTGGAGCGTAGGGAGAAGTATATTAACTAACCTGAGCTGGAGCGTAGGGAGAAGTATGTTAACTTACCTGAGCTGGAGCGTAGGGAGAAGTATGTTAACTTACCTGAGCTGGAGCGTAGGGAGAAGTATATTAACTTACCTGAGCTGGAGCGTAGGGAGAAGTATGTTAACTTACCTGAGCTGGAGCGTAGGGAGAAGTATGTTAACTTACCTGAACTGGAGCGTAGGGAGACGTATGTTAACTTACCTGAACTGGAGCGTAGGGAGAAGTATGTTTACTTACCTGAGCTGGAGCGTAGGGAGAAGTATGTTTACTTACCTGAACTGGAGCGTAGGGAGAAGTGTGTTAACTTACCTGAACTGGAGCGTAAGGAGAAGTATGTTAACTTACCTGAGCTGGAGCGTAGGGAGAAGTATGTTAACTGATCTGAGCTGGAGCGTAGGGAGAAGTATGTTAACTTACCTGAGCTGGAGCGTAGGGAGAAGTATGTTAACTTACCTGAGCTGGAGCGTAGGGAGAAGTATGTTAACTTACCTGAGCTGGAGCGTAGGGAGAAGTATGTTAACTTACTTGAGCTGGAGCGTAGGGAGAAGTATGTTAACTTACCTGAGCTGGAGCGTAGGGAGAAGTATGTTAACTTACCTGAGCTGGAGCGTAGGGAGAAGTATGTTAACTTACCTGAGCTGAAGCGTAGGGAGAAGTATGTTAACTTACCTGAGCTGGAGCGTAGGGAGAAGTATGTTTACTTACCTGAGCTGGAGCGTAGGGAGAAGTATTTTACCTTACCTGAGCTGGAGCGTAGGGAGAAGTATGTTTACTTACCTGGGCTGGAGCGTAGGGAGAAGTATGTTAACTTACCTGAGCTGGAGCGTAGGGAGAAGTAAGTTTACTTACCTGAGCTGGAGCGTAGGGAGAAGTATGTTAACTTACCTGAGCTGGAGCGTAGGGAAAAGTAGGTTAACTTACCTGAGCTGGAGCGTACGGAGAAGTATGTTAACTTACCTGAGCTGGAGCGTAGGGAGAAGTGTGTTAACTTACCTGAGCTGGAGCGTAGGGAGAAGTATGTTAACTTACCTGAGCTGGAGCGTAGGGAGAAGTATGTTAACTTACCTGAGCTGGAGCGTAGGGAGAAGTGTGTTAACTTACCTGAGCTGGAGCGTAGGGAGAAGTATGTTAACTTACCTGAGCTGGAGCGTAGGGAGAAGTGTGTTAACTTACCTGAGCTGGAGCGTAGGGAGAAGTATGTTAACTTACCTGAGCTGGAGCGTAGGGAGAAGTATGTTTACTTACCTGAGCTGGAGCGTAGGGAGAAGTATGTTAACTTACCTGAGCTGGAGCGTAGGGAGAAGTAGGTTAACTTACCTGAGCTGGAGCGTAGGGAGAAGTGTGTTAACTTACCTGAGCTGGAGCGTAGGGAGAAGTGTGTTAACTTACCTGAGCTGGAGCGTAGGGAGAAGTGTGTTAACTTACCTGAGCTGGAGCGTAGGGAGAAGTATGTTAACTTACCTGAGCTGGAGCGTAGGGAGAAGTATGTTAACTTACCTGAGCTGGAGCGTAGGGAGAAGTATGTTAACTTACCTGAGCTGGAGCGTAGGGAGAAGTATGTTTACTTACCTGAGCTGGAGCGTAGGGAGAAGTATGTTAACTTACCTGAGCTGGAGCGTAGGGAGAAGTATGTTAACTTACCTGAGCTGGAGCGTAGGGAGAAGTATGTTAACTTACCTGAGCTGGAGCGTAGGGAGAAGTATATTAACTTACCTGTGCTGGAGCGCTGTGAGAAGTATGTTAACTTACCTGAGCTGGAGCGTAGGGAGAAGTATGTTAACTTACCTGAGCTGGAGCGTAGGGAGAAGTATGTTAACTTACCTGAGCTGGAGCGTAGGGAGAAGTATGTTTACTTACCTGAGCTGGAGCGTAGGGAGAAGTATGTTTACTTACCTGAGCTGGAGCGTAGGGAGAAGTATGTTTACTTACCTGAGCTGGAGCGTAGGGAGAAGTATGTTAACTTACCTGAGCTGGAGCGTAGGGAGAAGTATGTTAACTTACCTGAGCTGGAGCGTAGGGAGAAGTATGTTTACTTACCTGAGCTGGAGCGTAGGGAGAAGTATGTTTACTTACCTGAGCTGGAGCGTAGGGAGAAGTATGTTAACTTACCTGAGCTGGAGCGTAGGGAGAAGTATGTTTACTTACCTGAGCTGGAGCGTAGGGAGAGGTATGTTTACTTACCTGTGCTGGAGCGTAGGGAGAAGTATGTTAACTTACCTGAGCTGGAGCGTAGGGAGAAGTATGTTAACTTACCTGAGCTGGAGCGTAGAGAGAAGTATGTTAACTTACCTGAGCTGGAGCGTAAGGAGAAGTATGTTAACTTACCTGAGCTGGAGCGTAGGGAGAAGTATGTTAACTTACCTCAGCTGGAGCGTAAGGAGAAGTATGTTAACTTACCTGAGCTGGAGCGTAGGGAGAAGTATGTTAACTTACCTGAGCTGGAGCGTAGGGATAAGTATGTTAACTTACCTGAGCTGGAGCGTAGGGAGAAGTATGTTAACTTACCTGAGCTGGAGCGTAGAGAGAAGTATGTTTACTTACCTGAGCTGGAGCGTAGGGAGAAGTATGTTTACTTACCTGAGCTGGAGCGTAGAGAGAAGTATGTTTACTTACCTGAGCTGGAGCGTAGGGAGAAGTATGTTAACTTACCTGAGCTGGAGCGTAGGGAGAAGTATGTTAACTTACCTGAGCTGGAGCGTAGGGAGAAGTATGTTAACTTACCTGAACTGGAGCGTAGGGAGAAGTATATTAACTTACCTGAGCTGGAGCGTAGGGAGAAGTATGTTAACTTACCTGAGCTGGAGCGTAGAGAGAAGTATGTTAACTTACCTGAGCTGGAGCGTAGGGAGAAGTATGTTTACTTACCTGAGCTGGAGCGTAGGGAGAAGTATGTTAACTTACCTGAGCTGGAGCGTAGGGAGAAGTATGTTAACTTACCTGAGCTGGAGCGTAGGGAGAAGTATGTTTACTTACCTGAGCTGGAGCGTAGGGAGAAGTATGTTTACTTACCTGAGCTGGAGCGTAGGGAGAAGTATGTTAACTTACCTGAGCTGGAGCGTAGGGAGAGGTATGTTAACTTACCTGAGCTGGAGCGTAGGGAGAAGTATGTAAACTTACCTGAGCTGGAGCGTAGGGAGAAGTATGTTAACTTACCTGAGCTGGAGCGTAGGGAGAAGTATGTTAACTTACCTGAGCTGGAGCGTAGGGAGAAGTATGTTTACTTACCTGAGCTGGAGCGTAGGGAGAAGTATGTTAACTTACCTGAGCTGGAGCGTAGGGAGAAGTATGTTAACTTACCTGAGCTGGAGCGTAGGGAGAAGTATGTTTACTTACCTGAGCTGGAGCGTAGGGAGAAGTATGTTAACTTACCTGAGCTGGAGCGTAGGGAGAAATATGTTAACTTACCTGAGCTGGAGCGTAGGGAGAAGTATGTTAACTTACCTGAGCTGGAGCGTAGGGAGAAGTATGTTTACTTACCTGAGCTGGAGCGTAGGGAGAAGTATGTTAACTTACCTGAGCTGGAGCGTAGGGAGAAGTATGTTAACTTACCTGAGCTGGAGCGTAGGGAGAAGTATGTTTACTTACCTGAGCTGGAGCGTAGGGAGAAGTATGTTTACTTACCTGAGCTGGAGCGTAGGGAGAAGTATGGTAACTTACCTGAGCTGGAGCGTAGGGAGAAGTATGTTTACTTACCTGAGCTGGAGCGTAGGGAGAAGTATGTTAACTTACCTGAGCTGGAGCGTAGGGAGAAGTATGTTTACTTACCTGAGCTGGAGCGTAGGGAGAAGTATGTTAACTTACCTGAGCTGGAGCGTAGGGAGAAGTATGTTAACTTACCTGAGCTGGAGCGTAGGGAGAAGTATGTTAACTTACCTGAGCTGGAGCGTAGGGAGAAGTATGTTAACTTACCTGAGCTGGAGCGTAGGGAGAAGTATGTTAACTTACCTGAGCTGGAGCGTAGGGAGAAGTATATCTCAGCGTTGACTCCAGTGTCTTTGTCCGTTACACCAATATCAGTTATAACTGAGCCAACTTCTGTATCTTCGTCAACAACCTTCCTGTATTTGTCTGTGACAAACTCCGGGCTGTGGTCGTTTATGTCTGCTATACTCACGTTTACCTGCATAACGAGTAAAGGCAGTATCATCGCATTATTCACTAAAGATGCATCTAATTGCTTGTTTGCAATTTTGACAAGTTTCATCAATCATATCTGAATAGAGAAAGGAATTAAATGATATTAGACAATATATTTGTAATGAATGCTGGCAGCCTTCGACAGAATAAAACTTATTTTTGAAATTAAATACATTCGTACCAATGTCAAATCTCCTGCTGTGGCGCCACTTGCTCGCACACGAACAAATACGATGTGTTCTGCTTTTGTTTCTCGATCCAGTTTCATTTTAGTGGTGATAATCCCAGTATTACTGTCTATGGTGAAGACGTCCGAGGTGCTCGGAATGTCGTATTTCGGATCAAGGTTGGCCGAATTATCTAAGTTTTGGCTCACATCACCTACGACCGTGTTAGGTTCTTTTTCTTCTGATACAGTGAACTTGTGTTGCTGTTCACGAAACTTAAGTTTCACATCGACGTTATCTGTTATTTGAATTGTAACAGTGGAAGTTACACTCCGTGGTGGGGTGCCCCCATCTTGTACATTGATTGTTGCATAATACGTGCCAGCGCTAGGTGTTGCTGTGGATACTGTACTGATGATACCATTATCATCTATGGATACCAGATTTGTTCCAGTCAACGAAAACATCACTTGGCCATTTTGTCCGGAGTCTTTATCGTCAGCCTCCACCACCAAGACGGGTCTGCTTTCTAAAAAGTCATTTCTAAAAGAAACAAAGATATTTATGATTTCCACTGATGCTCATCTGGACACGGTCCAAAACAAAATCTGTTCATAGTCAATTTAAACTAAACACTTTTCGCCAATTCAGCTGAGAACATAAAATCGTTTAATTGAATCCTACTTTTTCCAGGGGTTGAAACCCGGTAGAAAAATCATCCAGCGAAAGTAACAACACTGCAAATATCTTCGCTATTAAGATTGGAATTTGTTTCCATACTGAAATACTAAGCAAGATCAAAATTAAATCATCTCTCAGGTTTCTTAAGTTCTGTTACAAACGAAAAAACAAAACAATATGCAACATTCATGCATATTTAATAAATCATAATCGTGTCTAGGTATGGTGTTTGTGTCTTAAACGACTGGCTGTGTTAGGGGTTGTTTTGGCGCCGCCGAAATCTTACTGTTGGAGACTGAACGTGACAGTATGGACGTTACTGTAGTGTCGGTGGTATAGAATACTTACTGCTGTAGACTGACTGTGTAGGGTAGTGTGACTGATGTGTCGGTGGTATAGAATATTTACTGCTGTAGACTGGCTGTGTAGGGTAGTGTGACTGTTGTGTCGGTGGTATAGAATATTTACTGCTGTAGACTGACTGTGTAGGGTAGTGTGACTGTAGTGTCGGTGGTATAGAATACTTACTGCTGTAGACTGGCTGTGTAGGGTAGTGTGACTGTTGGTGGTATGGAATACTTACTGCTGTAGACTGGCTGTGTAGGGTAGTGTGACTGTTGGTGGTATAGAATACTTACTGCTGTAGACTGGCTGTGTAGGGTAGTGTGACTGTTGTGTCGGTGGTATAGAATACTTACTGCTGTAGACTGGCTGTGTAGGGTAGTGTGACTGTTTTGTCGGTGTTATAGAATACTTACTGCTGTAGACTGGCTGTGTAGGGTAGTGTGACTGTTGGTGGTATGGAATACTTACTGCTGTAGACTGGCTGTGTAGGGTAGTGTGACTGTTGTGTCGGTTGTATAGAATACTTACAGCTGTAGACTGGCTGTGTAGGGTAGTGTGACTGTTGGTGGTATGGAATACTTACTGCTGTAGACTGGCTGTATCAGGGTGTGTGATACTCGGAGCGTTGTCGTTAATATCCCGTAGGCGTATAATGGCGTTTTCGGTGGCGCTACGACTGGTTGATCCTGCATTTCTCACAGTCATTTGTATTTGATATTGTTGACGTTCTTCAAAGTCTAGTCTTTGCACACACCTGATTGCACCCGAGGTTTGGTCCACGGTGAATCTTGAGCTTCATGGATGCAGAGATAAAGTATATTCAAATCAAGACATTTTCAATACATGTCAGGAATGGCCACAACTTTTGGAGGGTTATACGGTTTATACGAAAAAAATGAGTGCGCATAAAAAAAATGAAGGCGTTCTTTACAATTTTTTTTTTCTAATAATTATGTTCTATTTATACAGACAAAACTAAAATGGTTTTTGTACATAACACAAATTTGTGCATTGATTTCATCTCCAAGCAACTTAAACCAATCAAAAGTTTAAATACCGTATACCGCACCAAATATAGCGATATTATGACGTCATCATCTTTATGTTTTATCAGATTTTAAGTTATACGTTTTAACCTTAAAACTAGCACATGGAGAATTCTGACAAAGTCATGCTGGTAACCTCAAACGTGTTATTCGTTATTGGAAGAAATTCAGAAGTTTCCTATCGGAAATTATTTATCATAAGTTCCCCATCGGAAATGAATTATCAGAAGTTTCCTAACGAAATTATTTATCAGAAGTTTCCCATCGGAAATGATTTATCAGAAGTTTCCTATCGAAATTATTTATCAGAAGTTTCCCATCGGAAATGATTTATCAGAAGTTTCCTATCGAAATGATTTATCAGAATTTTCCTATCGAAATTATTTATCAGAAGTTTCCCATCGGAAATGATTTGTTTACCTATATGTACACCTATCTAGGGATAAAGGTCACAAATCAAAGTGCTCAAAGTACTGAAGAAGGCGCAACTCGGATATTTGGAAATGGGGAAGAAATGACATGTAAAAGGTGAAATCTGTAAAATGCAATTATAGATGACAATCAATATTGATGAAGTGACACACGCACCCACACACATATGCTGCACTTTTTAAATTAAGTAATATATACAGCATATCGAAAACAATGAATTAAACTGCATCATACAGCTGTTTCGTCCTCCTAGGACTCTTCAGTGATGCTAGGAACCAAAAGATGGGAATCCAAATTTTCTAAACCAATGAAGAAGCAGAAGGGTCAGATGCGTAAAACCTATTTGATTTATAAATTTAGAAGTAAATTTGAACTAGTTCTGTCTAATTGCAAATCGTGTACTACGAAAATTTGAATATCATGTACCATGACACTACTCAAATGAGATCAAATGTGGCTATGGAGGCTTCAGCAAAACCCGGGGACTAAAACATCCACCAGCAAAGTCTGCCACCCCCTGTCATGAAAGATGACATAACACCCACACATGCTGCACCGTTTAAATTTATTTATACATACAGTTTGTCGACAAAATGAATTTATGAAAAAGAAAATGTTGATGTTCATGCATGAACAATTATTAACCATAGTTACTCACTTAGCAACACTGAAGATAGGTTCCACTAGTGACTAACTTATACTACACCAGGCTCTCCAATCAAATCTAGTTTCAACTCTGCACAAATTATTTCTTTATGACTACAAGAAGGGATGATTGGGGTGCCAGAATGTTAAATACAAAACGTATGTCACTTTGACCTCTGATTTGACCATTGACTTCAGCCTCCAATATTTTTTTCACATTGAGCAATCAAATATGTACATCTCGGGATGTCAGATAAAACAAGATATGTATACATGACATTTTTCATTTGAACAAAATACAAATATGTCCTTCATTTCATTTGCGAGTTGAATAGTTTTACTTCTTCTTGATGCTTTCCAACTTCACCCCCTTCTGAAACTGCAAAACTGCAAACTCAGAATATCATCTACCCAAGGTACTTACTCAGGATATCCTCTACCCAAGGTGCTTACTCAGAATAACTTCTACCTAAAGTACTTACTTGGAATATTCCCTACCTAAAGTACTTACTCGGAATATCCTCTACCGAAGGCTACTTACTCGGAATATCCTCTACCTCAGGTACTTACTCGGAATATCCTCTACCTAAAGTACTTACTCGAAATATACTCTACCTAAAGTACTTACTCGGAATATCCTCTACCGAAGGCTACTTACTCGGAATATCCTCTACCTCAGGTACTTACTCGGAATATCCTCTACCTAAAGTACTTACTCGGAATATTCTCTACCTAAAGTACTTACTCGGAATATCTTCTACGTAATTACTTACTCGGAATATCCTTCACCTAATGTTACTTACTCGGAATATCCTCTACCTCAGGTATTCACTCGGAATATCCTCTACCTCAGGTACTTACTCGGAATATCATCTAACTAAAGTTCTTACTGGGAATATCCTCTACCTAAAGTACTTACTCGGAATACCGTCTACCTAATGCTACTTACTCGGAATATCCTCTACCTAAAGTACTTACTCGGAAGATTCTCTACCTAAAGTACTTACTCGGAATATCTTCTACGTAATTACTTACTCGGAATATCCTTCACCTAATGTTACTTACTCGGAATATCCTCTACCTCAGGTATTCACTCGGAATATCCTCTACCTCAGGTACTTACTCGGAATATCATCTAACTAAAGTTCTTACTGGGAATATCCTCTACCTAAAGTACTTACTCGGAATACCGTCTACCTAATGCTACTTACTCGGAATATTCTCTACCTCAGACACTTACTCAGAAGATCCTCTACCTAAAGTACTTACTCAGAATATCCCTACCCAAGGTACTTACTCGGAATATCCACTACCTAAAGTTCTTACTCGGAATATCCTCTACCTAAAGTTCTTACTCGGAATATCCTCTACCTAAAGTACTTACTCGGAATATCCTCTACCTAAAGTACTTACTCGGAATATCCACTACCCAAGGTTACCTACTAGGAATATCCTCTAAGCAAGGCTACTTACTCGGATGTGAAGTATTGGAGTACATCACCATCATCGATGTCTGTTGCACTAAGAACTCCGATCGGATTCGTTGAGCATTGAACCTCTTCGTCCGTTGTTATTTCTAGAGAACTGGCTATGAACACAGGATTATTATCATTCAAGTCATTGACGGTTACCGTGACCGTCACTGAGGAACTTCGTGGGGGTTCCCCGCCGTCAATCACGGTTACTGTGAGTATGTATTCCGACTGAATTTCTCTGTCCAGCTGAACAATCACAGAGACTACTCCAGACTTGTAGCCGATGGCAAATGAATCGCCTCCCCCGTCTAGCAAGTAGGACAGATTGGCATTTCTTCCTTCATCATTATCCATAGCAATTACATTTATCAAGTTGTCATTCAGGGTATTTTCATTGATACTCACACTACAAGGAAGATACAGGAAAGTTTATGTTATCAGAGTTTATATAAGGCAGGTTAGTAGGGGAATGTATGTTATAAGGGTTATAAATGTATAAAGGATAGGTAATCGTTATTAGGATCATGAGATAGGTTCTAAGGAATGCTATGCTATAAGAGTTGTGTACAAGATAATATTTAAGGTAATTTTACACTATAAAAATTATGTATTAGGCCAGCACGTGCATGTGTTCGCGAGCGAAAAACTTTCACCAGGATTATGATATAATAACTCTCAATGATCGTTCAGAAAAAAACATAAAAAAGAGTATTCTGAATTTACTCCGGCGAACAATATTGTATCAAAATTTCAGAAGATGCTGAAGGAATGTAGCTTAGGCTGCCACATATTTAATCCACAGATTTATAAAGACGTTCTGTTTGCAGTGCTGACAACGGGAGTGAAAAGCAGTGAAACACTCAGCCTCGATATCAAGGGTTAACATTAACCTACGCTCTCTACATCCCTGAAATATATCATGGCAAACCTGAAAGCACTCTTAGGTAAAACAAGGAAGCTACCAGCTGAATATCATGGATCAAGGCCTTTCGGTACTTCAGAAGAAGTCGTTTTAAGGTTTTGACAGATCTGACCCCCTTGAGTCAGAAGTTAGATCAATTCGTTTAAAGGAAAAGTTAACGGAGGCACAACAGACGACGAACAACTGACGGACGACGGACGATGTGCCACCCCATTAGATCTTTTGCCCTTCGGGCTAGGTGAGCCAAAAAAACTTATCAATCGTTTGGCGATTACAAATAAGTCGTAACCGACTTCAAAGCTTGCCAATTTTTACCATTATGTCAACACAAGATTCTTTTGATATACATCAAGGGGTCGAATATCATCAACAAGGTGGCGCACATGAAGCCTTAAGTTTTGCCACGACATATTCCTGGGGTGTAGAGAGCGTAGGTGAGTGTTACCCCTTGATATAGAGGATGTGAAACACCGTTTGTAGGCAAGGAGCCGAAATTGTGTAGATTAACTATTTTAAACAATCTTTCAATTTACTAATTATTTCTGATTTATCGATTGAATTTTCGATGGTAAAAAAATTAAGATTGAATTTTTGCCGTTTAATTTAATTAAGGTTTATATGCACACGTTCATCACCTAGATATCCATACGCACGAGGAAGTGAACGCACACACATAGACAGCGCGAAAATAGTTACATGATAGGAGAGGAGGTAAACAAATCCCCTTGATCAGATGAGGCGTGTAAACAAACTGACAAACAAATGATAATATATTACAACGATATACAAATTAAATTTGAAAACTTTCTAAAATAATATCTGTAATCTGAAGAAGTTAATAAAGAACAGCTATACTCGACTATTTTTTATAATGTTAAGATAAGATAACAAATATTGTAAAATAAAACCTCGATTGTATTTTAATAAGATTTCCATTATTCATTTAACTCCGAGTGTGAAAGAGTCCAGAATATGTAGGAGTGTGTATAACAGTGTTATTGATAACTATATTTACTTTTTCTCTGCAGGTTCCTCTAAACAACTACTTAGAATGTTTATAAGTTTTCACAATAATATTTGTGAAGGGGGATTCATATCAGCATTTTCTTGAAAGTATGTAAAACTAACAAATTTTAATCCAATAACCAGAGAAAGTCAACCAAAAAGATATGATGAAGTCATATCAGAAATATTTACATATTTTGCCCCGCATTTTCTCATTGACATTATGCTTTGAGGCAGTAGGCACCATACACCTTTAAAACCAAGTGCCTCAGGCTATAATAACATTAGAATTTGTGACATCATTCATCTCTGGTGTGACGTCACCAACAGTTAACAACATTTGATTTGTCATTCAAAACTGTTCGAAATAGTTAAATAAAGCACAAATTGTATGAAAATGTAAGCATAAGTTATTATTAACTGATATATTACCTACGTTTTTCTTACTCTTACTTATACTTATTACTTTACTTGCTTATTTAGACGTTTATAATCAATAGCATTATAAGTTATAGGACCGTAACAACATTTTCGTAAACAGTCATAGCTTAAATACCTGTTTGTGGTCAAGGAAAAGGAAGGATTGTTATCATTTCGGTCACCAATCGTCACGGTGACTACAGTTTCGTTTGTGTTTTTGCCATCATCGGCTACTACTATCACAGTAGACACAGATGTTGTCTCTCTGTCTAATGTCTGTTTCGTTGACATCTCGCCAGTTTGTGATATTGCGAACAGGTTACTTCCCTGAGAAATTCTGAAGGTGAAACTTCCTATGTCCTTATCGGTTGCCGTTATTGGAAAGTCAAGCTACAAACAGAGAGGTACACCACTTAGATTCATTACAGAACACTGAAGTGTCTTTCCTGCAACTGAACATTGCCATACAAAATGTATATAGACACAGCAGTATCTCTATATAGGATCTGAAACATACCTGAAAAACTTTGAAAAGAGTTAAGAGCTTTTCATTTTAGAACCTTACATAATTAAAAGAAATTGTTTATCTTTTAGTCTTAACGTATGACATGATGCCTTGCGAATGTAATAGTGAAATCATATAATAACATTATGTTCAATGTTATTGTCAAGATATAACTTAAGTCATGAGAAATGCATTGTGAAGACGAAGTCGTAGCTTAAGTTTGATGCATTTTACTGCTCATATCAGATTTCAGATGGTGGGCTTAACATAGGACATTATTGTATTCACTGATAAAACCTGACAGTCATTTGATAACACAGCTGTACTGGGTTTATTAAAAAGTTCTACTGTGTGCATTAGTAAGATTTAATATATAATGAATACCTTCACTGCGCTACCAATAGGCATGTTCTCGTCCACTCTCCCATTGTAGCTAGGTCTACCAAACAATGGGGGATTATCGTTGACATCTAATACCGTTATTGTCAGGTCGCCAATCACCTAGCAAAGTTAAACAAGAGAACCAATACATGCATATATCTCAGTCAAATATGATCAGAAAACATATTCAACAATTAATTATCACTATTCGCCCGGAGTATTATCAAGAATTGCCATCATCATCATCATCATCTCTGGAATCATCATCATCATCATCATCATCATCATCATCATCATGTTACACTCAGTAACACTCATCATCATCATCATCATCATCATCATCATCATGTTACACTCAGTAACACTCATCATCATCATCATCATCATCATCATCATCATCATCATCATCGAGATGATCAGTTCTTATGATCATCATGGACAGGCATCATCATCACCTCCTGAATTACAATCATCATCTGGTAAAAACTCTCAACATGCAGTGATATCGTACTTTTAGAATCTTGGTTTTATTTGTTTAGATGTTTTGTAAAAAATTATCATAAATTGAACTGATGTACTTACTACAAGTGCGCATGACTGTTTTCCTTCGTCAATGGCAGTGACGGAATATTTATAGGTGTCCCGGGTCTCTCGGTCTAACGGCCTAGTCACTGTCACCATCCCCTGTAATGACGCCAAACACGTGTTTAAGATTTGTACACAACTGCCAACAATAAAAAATTTTATTTCATCGCATGAAAAAGGGAAGAATTCAAAATATTAGCCGACAAATTTTACCTTGAAGCGTAGAGGCATTTCAATTGGGGGGGGGGGTCTTTCTTATTAAAACTGTTGACCGAATTCGTACCATCTCTTATATGTCAACACAAAACTTCTTAACTGTAACTAGTGAGCGAACAAAATAAGAAGCGACTTTGTGATTAAATACAGAATTATGGCATACCGCTTACTGTGTTAATTTGATTAATTTCAACTCGTTGATGTTTAATTGTTAAGAATTTAGGTGAAACTTTCTGGAACAAGTTGGTTAATGATTATAGTGATAACTCTGATGGACTTCATTACTCGACAGCATTGTTGACGAAATACTTTGTAAAATCTCTGGGGAAATCCCTTGAACATGACAAATAAGCCTCCAGTCTCCATAAGCAGGCGTACAGTTTTAAATGTTCCAAATATTCAACAAATAACAAACCTCTGATAGAAAAATCACTTTTCTAAAGAAAGTCTCTAGTTAGTCATACGCTAATTCTTTTTCAGAGTCATACGTACAAGATCAACTTCATTTCAAACATTCATTACTTTATATTTTTGACGGGTAAATAAAAGGGAGCTAGACAGTGGCAGACTTACCGTGTTAGGATCGACGGAGAAGTGATCCGAGCCAGTTCTACTCGCAAACTCGTACACTGTATAACCCGATACGCTGACAGTCATCACTGACGTTCCTATGGTGGCATTTTCATAGAGACTTTTTGCAAAATTTCTATCTAGGTTACGTTCAGGTGTCCGCTTCAGGTAGACGGTTACATTGGCTGTGTCGGTGTGGATTATGCGTCCATCGCTTACATGTACCGGGAAGGTGACGTACTGGTCAACTACAGTACCGGAACTATTTTGAAATGGAATCATGTCCGTCCTTACGAGGGTGCTCACTATACCGTCGTATTGCCCTACTGTAAAATAGTTCACCATGGGCGACAGTGGATCGAGCGTGTAGATTAGCTGTCAAAGAAAACATCATCTTCAAGTTACCTATAATAAGGTGTCCCCTCTTATTCTCTGTTTTTATCAGAGGACAAACAAAGTATAATTATCGGTTTATCGCCTGACAGTAATAACAATTTTCTGGGTTCTAAAACCGATCCGACTACAACAGTATCATTCAGTACCAGGACTCTGTCTTTTCCTCAAGATTTGAAGTCATTGAACACATATAATATTTCCTCTTTATTAATATTTCAATTATCTTTACATTTTCACTAAGAGTGTTTTTTGTTTGATTCTTACCTTCAGCAAAATTGCATTTATTTGTATATGAATTCAATAAGAACAAAAGAAATCAGTCTAAACTGATAAACGCAGTAAAATTTGCTCATCACTCCTCGCTGAGATAAAGCTTTTACAAGAATTAACCATAGATCAGAGAAGAAGGACAATTTTAACAAGCATGATGATGGCGAGTTTTAGGAGTAAAAATAAACGATACTTTAAACATATAGGTTAAATACATACGAAAACATGTTTCACACCAGTTTTACTTATACAATGGTAGGACTAGTACCAATACACGCCAATACCTGTGATCCTGAATCTTCGTCCCGAGCCCTCACCGCTCCACACACGACGGAGGATATAGGTGTTGGGAACACTGTGAAGTTGTATCGGGCTGTGAGATCGCCGGTATCTGTTATAAACCTGGGACTGTTGTCGTTGGCCGGTAGTACTTCTATGTCCACCGTGACAGGTATGGTAAAGGAGGTAATCCGGACACTTATAGAGAAGCTGAAACTTCTCTGTCCATTATCATAGTCTAGATCTGCTGCGTTCTGTATTTTAAGCACAGTGCCGTCAAACGCAAATATTCCGTTGTTCATTCCAGATGTGACGCTGACGTTTAAGGAGGACTGGAGGAGCTGTCTGAAAGATACAACTACGTAGCCGCTGTTTTTATCTTCTGACACTCCTCTTTTGATGTTCGTTCTCAAGACTACGGCAGTAAGACTAGTTGAGGTTGTGGCAGAATCCAGAAGGCGTTGGATGTTTGTAGTCAAAACCGCTGCCCCTTCATCATCATCAGCTAACAACAAGTACAAATATTTTGTTTCAATAATAAACCTAATTGTCTGATATATTATTACCACAAGTACAGTTCCCTGAAAATACATTCAACACGTGGGGAATTCCTGATAACATTAGTTTCATCAAAACACAGGTTTATGGACCGATATAAGACGAGTTTGTTCAGTATTTGCGTCAAAAATACCATGACGTAGTCGTCATATGCATTTTATCATTTTACACTACCATAAAGCCGTTTAATTTGATTTTTACGTGTACATCTGAACTTAAAGAAACGCCCTACTATCAGTTATAGATGATGGGTAAGGATATTAACAGAGGGAAACTGGTTTGCTGACATCTGATGGAGGTATCGATAAATAAACTGGATATATCGCATGTCGTTTGGTATCCAGTTGCTACTCCAGAGACTTACATGAAATGTCTGCTACGCTCAGTTCTTGCTTTGTGTACACGTCCCCAGCAGAGTTGATTCTCAGGAAGTCAGAGTTGTTGAGTGAAAGGGTTCCGCTTTGTGCCACTGATGTCACGAAATGGTCAGAAAAAGTCATGTCTGGCAAAACAACAACAATGCTGTTGACTGTACTCTGAATTGTGACTGTAACAAAGATGGCATCCACAATGACAATGTCGCCGACTACAAACTTGGCCTTCACCATAAGCTTCTTGACACTGGACTCGGGTGGGACTATGGACTTGGTACGAATCGTAACGTTCTGACAGGAAGTGACAACAGCCTCAAACAGGTCGTCGTCTCCAAACAACGTCACTTCCGGTTTGGTTGAACAGATGTTCAATATTTGTGAAAATTCCGCCGTCAATACTACAAGTAAGATGAATTTATATATATAAATGCGGCATTGCATGAGTGACTTAAAGGAAGACGAAGTGTCGCTATATCAACCAAGTAACTTCCGTTTCCGTTCATATGACTATAACACAAAACGAGTATGAATACGAACATGAGATGAAGGTTAAAAGCAATGCATATCACGCCGAACTCTCGTTTGGACGAGAAATAATTATAGACAACTTCTTGGCTTAATTTCGATGTTCATGCTATTTTCCTGTAATGCAGTGGGCGTTCATATCGCCTAGAAACACAATGCAGTTTAATGCTTAAATGAACTGTATGAACTGTTTGACCTGTACAAATACATACATGTATGAATACTGCTTGACCAGTTCAAGTATACGAGGGGTGTTCCAAAAATGCATCGGTGCTCATATAGCAGAAGTGCTTTTGTTCATTTTAATTTGCTCTGCCCTTCAAAATATTCTCCGCCAGCCAGAACACATCTTTTTAGCCGGTCAATCAATTTTTGGAAGCATTTTTCATACTCTTCAATGGGTACATCCATCAGACACTGATAAACAGCAGATTCAAGGGCATTTCTCGAATTGTATCTCCTTCCAGATAAATGATATTTAAGTTTTGGAAAGAGAAAATAGTCGCAGGGGGCCAAGTCTGGCGAATACGGAGGGTGCGGAAGGACGGTAACCTTCTCTGACTCCAAAAAGTCAGTCACAATAAGTGCCTTGTGAGCGGGTGCATTATCATGCAAAAGTCGGACATACTTAAGTCCTGTTTTGGGGCGGCGACTTTTGTAGTAGTTTTTCAACTTTCTCAGAACAACGTTTTTATAGAACTTGCCTGTGACCGTTCTGCCTTTTTGCACCGGAATTTGAATAGCTGGACCCTTATTAGTGAAAAAAATAGCATACAAAACCTTCTTTACCGTTCGTATTCGTTTGGCAATACTTGGGCGTCTGGCATTTTTAGTGACCCATATTCGGTTGGCAACCTTCCGCTTTGGTTCAAAATAATACACCCAGGTCTCATCACCAGTGACTATATTATCAAAAGCCTTTTTACTATATTTTGGGTACATTTCGAGAAGTTTTTTTGCCATTGTTACACGCGTCTTATTTTGCTTATCCGTTAACGAATGGGGTATCCATCTTGCATTTATCTTTTTAACTTTTAGGTGTTTCTTCAAAATTGCATGAACTCTTGCTAACGACAAGTTTGTCATTCAAGCCAATTGTCTTACGGTGAATCGAACATCAGTTTGGAGGATATTTCGAATTTTTTCTATGTTACCTTTGGTCGTAGTTGTTGCAGGACGACCTGGGTGAGCAGCATCTTTCAGTTGCTGCTGCCCAGCACTAAATTTACCTACCCACCTACAAACAGTCCTGTGAGACATTTGGCCCTCCCCATAAATGTCACACACCTCGCGGTGAATATCTACAGCCTTTATGCCGAGTAATGACCTACCTTTTATAAAGGCCCTAATTTCAAGAACATTTTCAGCTCGTTTTCCTGTCATTTTGTGTCTAGTCTAACGAATAGGCTATAAAACGATGTACACTGTACCGAGGCCAGTGAACGTGTGGACGAGATATTTACCTGTGTCACGAGCCAGTGATCACTCAATCGACACGAGGTGGTTTTGTGCATAAATTGCACGATTTCCGCGAAATAAAGCACAGATGACATTATTTATGGAACACCCCTCGTATAACTGTATGAACTGTTTGACCAGTACAAGTATATACCTGTATGAACTGTTTGACCAGTACAAGTATATACCTGTATGAACTGTTTGACCAGTACAAGTATATACCTGTATGAACTATTTGACCAGTACAAGTATATAAGTATATACCTGTATGAACTATTCTACCAGTACAAGTATATACCTGTATGAACAGTAGGAACAGTACAAGAATATACCTGTATGTATTGTTTGACCAGTACAAGTATATACCTGTATGAACTGTTTGACCAGTACAAGTATATACCTGTATGAATTGTATGACCAGTACAAGTATATACCTGTATGAACTGTTTGACCAGTACAAGTATATACCTGTATGAACTGTTTGACCAGTACAAGTATATACCTGTATGAACTGTTTGACCAGTACAAGTATATACCTGTATGAATTGTATGACCAGTATAAGTATATACCTGTATGAACTATTCTACCAGTACAACTATATACCTGTATGAACAGTAGGAACAGTACAAGTATATACCTGTATGAATTGTATGACCAGTACAAGTATATACCTGAATGAACTGTATGACCAGTATTTACCTACCTGTATGAACTGTATGACCAGTACAAATACACACCTGTATGTTCTTTACCGGCATTGGCTGGCACTGAAGAAAACAGTTCCGTAGTACTGAATATTCCCTCTGGCACTGTAAAACAAAACAAACATTACACAGCGTAAGTTTCAATTGCTAAGAAAGAGTTCCACTCATGAGATTTTTTATTAGAGTAATCTCCTCTTTGTATAGAAGACGAGACAACCTATAATCGTATTCTTCTAGATTAAGATAATTCATTTGTGATATTTCGAGTATGCTTTGTGGCCCATGAATTTATACAGAGTGTATAGGACACCAATTGTAATGCGTTCCTTGTATAATTCCCGTTAGGCAACATTAGTAAAGTATTGACTTTTTATAGTGAAGGTTCCTAGTTCGAACCCTGCAACAGTTTTCTCGTTTGCTATTTTCAAACATTTTAATTTCGAACAATATGTTTTTATGAAATGCTCACTTTGAAAAGGTCCTAACCAATATTTTACAAAATATGTAATCTTTATTAATTTCACAATTAATTTTGAAACAAGTGTTTTCACTCTGGTTGGCCCGGTTTCGTCCGGTTGTCAGTGCATAATCTTCTGAGACATCAGACCATCCCAGAGCGAAATTGTTTAACAACATAGTTTCAACGGCTGGAAGACGTTAAAACAGAATTACGAGAATATAGACGTCATATCCGTCTGGCATTGCCAATAACGTCAAAAACCATACGGAAAATAAAAGTACTTCAAATTATACACTAAACCTGCATTGTAATTATGAATGTTTATAAATACGATAAAGTTAAAGAATGAAATCTATTTTACACATTATAATGTACCTTCATTTGAATGTCCTACTGTGGCAATAGTTTTGTGTTTGATCACAACAAACGGATGAACTATTTACAGGAAATGCGAGAGTGATGTATTTCTTGAGGCGATGATGACGTCAGTGTTTGCATTAAGCCACTTTCACAGACATTTTCACACAAAATAGCAGTACTCGTGAAAATAATTTTCTTCAAACCATGGTTTAGCTGTTCCGTACAATGGTATCAATACTGGGGAAATGTTCAATTCATCTAGATATCAATAACACTATACAAAAAATAAAAATAAAAAAAAAAAAAATGAAATAAAAAAAATAACACTATACAAAACTAGAATTAATTTCAAGATTCAAAAATTTACCCAAAATTACTAGAATCTGTAAAACAATTTCCTGTAATTTGAGGTTAGGCGTTCGGTAATGAAACAAAATTTTATTTCGATCGGATAATAATAAATAACACTGAGCAAAGTTGACTTAAACGGAAACGTTGACGCTATCACGGCCAGCGCCGGAAAACCAATACCTTAATCCCGCATTCCTCGCCTGTCGCCCAAGGAGAAACAATGAAAGAAAAACTAAAACAAAACTAAGCGGCAAATGAAAATCAAAACTGAATATATTCCAAAAGAATATGCTCACATGTCGAATACAATCGTTCGTACTCTTATCATCAGTATTAATTCCTAAATACACCTGAAACTCACTACAATTCATGCAGTATTAGTGGCACCTCTTGAAGTATCAACAACAATTCCATTCATTTATATTTCCCTCTAATGACATCACAAAGTCGTGCTGTAAGAAAGATAACTTACATTTCGTGCAATTTTTTCCCGTTCCAATAAAACCAGGGACGCAACCACAACTCCACTCATTATTCACGCTATTCCTGTCTGGCATACACGCACTGTTGGCAGCATTGCACCGTGCATCTTGTCCCTGCTCGCCACACGATTCATACAGCAGTCGCAAAGGCCTCGTAGCAGGCACTGATGATGTTGTCGGGCAAGGTCTACTTGTCGTTGTTGTTGTTGTTGGGGTCGTTGTTGTTGCTGGGGTCGTTGTTGTTGCTGGGGTAGTTGTTTGAACTGAAGCTGAAAAGCAATACAGCTTATTACAATTACATGGGGACACTAGCCACTGAGTGCTCATAGAACACTAGGAAAACACTCTAAAATGAATGATAGACACTTAGCATTGCATTTAAGGAGGTTACACAAACGTAAGTGTTATGTTACAAGTGTAGTAACATGTCACTCGGACGGTTTGTTGTACATTCAACCTGCTGGACCTGTTAGACGGCGGTGGTGAACTAAAGTTATCACCCAGAATATAGAATATAGTGTTAGCCTATAAACATGAAACACAGAAACATGAAGGACATCACAACATAAAACATGAAACTTTCTCACACATTCTCTCGGCAAAATACCTATATTCTAACCCTTCTCACAACGTAAAACATGAAACTTTCTCACACTTTCTCTCGGCAAAATACCTATATTCTTACCCTTTTTAGCATAAAACAAGGTACTTAATGATCTTTTCACGTGGACCGGAGCGGAAACTTACCTGATATACAAATTTAAAAAAAAAATAAAAAATAAAGGATATTTTGGACTGCACTTATATTGACCAGGCATGTTTCCTCCAACGTGAGGGATTTTGATCACTTAGAAGGCCAACTTTCCTTCAAGGTGAGGTTGTTTGATGCTGTCCCAGTCTCTCTTGAGTTTGAAGATATTTTATATCTTGTCTGATCAACGTCCCTTCAGTGAGAAACAGTGTATCCCTTTAGCATGTCTATGATCGGCGTCCCTCCAGTGAGAAACAGTGTATTTCGTCAGCATGTCTATGATCGGGTCCCTCCAGTGAGAAACAGTGATGTCCATGATTGGCGTCCTTCCAGTGAGAAACAGTGTATTTCCTCATCATGTCTATGTACCTGTAGTTAGAAGCACTACGATCATTCTACAGACTTTTTTGCATGATGAATAACATAAAAACACGGACTAAAAGTATTTGAATCTAAACTTTCAACAAAACTTAACAAACAAGAAAACAAAAAATATACATGATATTGCTTTTGTAGACAGCTCTAGCTAGTACGACAAAAGAATTTTAGTATCTAAAATTAAACACAGAAAAAAAGGTAAGTTGGTGCTTACAAACTGCGTCATATATAACTTTTGTTGCCTTGCATCGGTGTTCACCTGTCCTTTTTACCTGTTCGTGTTACACCCTTTGACACTAGATACCGGTATATATAATGTTTTAGAAGAGATGCATAAGGTTATTTATAATGAAATAGTATACAGTTAATTCGTGCCCTTTTCAGTATGTTTTCCCGAAGTGTTCGGAGCAACTTGGTGAAGTATTTCCCAAAACCGGAGACCACGGGAAATAGTTCACCAGGTTGATCCCAACACCAAGAGAAAACTGTTTTGACTATTGAATGAAATGACATTAATTAACCGGTGGTTTTTTTACCTTTAATTCAAAGGTCTAGATAACATCAATTAATTCAAAGTCATCGTAAATCTTTTTGAGGCACAACAATTCTGTTGAATTTAGCATGTTCTTTTTGCTACATGGATCTCTCTTATTAGTGTGTTTACTTGTTGTGATGTCAATGATGACTCGGTTCTCATTTTGAGGATTGATGCTTACTTGGATATGACCAAGGTTTACATGGCGGGTGTCGTCGATGAAGAAGAAGACGCTTACTCTTCCGGAACACCTGGTCTTATTCTCTTGTGCTTTTACGAGAGTTTCAATGTTAATCTTTCCTTTGTTCCTATTCTGCCCCTAGGTTAATCGATTTTGAGTTCGGATTATGGTTTTGTTGACGCTTTGGTATTCTCTCATTTTATTCATGTTCTGACAGCTGGTCAGAAAATGTCGTCTGCATGGAATCAAAACGCTTTAAATAAGATCACATATACGCTTGGGCGAAATTGTTTCTAAGGAAACGTGTATTAGTTCATGACGTCACCGGGCAAATATTTGAACTAATACCTAGCTGCACATGTAATGCATTGGATTAAAGGTAAAAAAAGTCAATTTATTGAATATATATTTATATAGAGACCTAGGTAAGACTAGAATCTGACAACTGATACGTAAACTGAGGTACAACAGCTGTTGGGCGGTAGTACGAAACTCATAGTCTTTCGGCAGTTAAAAACAAGTTTGATTATTGAAAGGCGAGTCTAGTATCGCTTAAAACAATGACTTACTTACCTTTAAAAGAATCCTTATATACGATCACTCTTCTCGGGTAGAATAGCCGAGGACGTAACACTGTCACAGTTGTTCGTTCCCGGCCATTGTGTATGATATGTACTCGGATCGTGAGGGACTTTCTGAAACGAAAATAAAAAAAAAAAGTTTTACAAATAATAATGTAGAGACTAATACATAGTCACAATCCATATAACAGGTGAGTTCGTTTTGAATCGATAACTTAGATTTCGAGCTTTCAAAAGCGGCCGATTCTTTTATCAAGCAAAGAGTTTTAATGACTGGTGTCTCCACTCTAAGCCTCAGTAGGATGAATCAGGTAAGAGTCAGCTGTCAACAGTCATAGAGACGTTCCGCCTGACTGAACTCTAATACGGCAGCTAGTCAGCGGAGCGGGTAATTCCGCCCTTTGTTGGATGTTTAAAATTTGGTCATAAAAAAGACTCAGCTGATGACCCCCCCCTCCCCCCCCCCCCCCCCCCCTCGTCTTCTTTTCCCTTAACCTATAGAGAGTCTTTGGTGTCTTGGGTTTCCAGTTGTCGTCGCTTTCAAACACATTCGTGTTGGTCCATTCTGTGATGTGGTAGTGTGTGGTAATATGGTCTGTGATAGCCGGTCTATGCTATTAGTATATCTCACTTTAATTTAGAATAACTTGATTGGATTAAACGTGATCACATGACTTTGTATAAATGAGATATTTCACCGATATTGGAGCATTGGGGAAATAACCCCTGAGAAATTACCTTTGTGGGAAATAACCATCGAGGGAAATAACCTCAGGGAAATAACCTCAGGGAAATAACCATTCGTGAGTCCCATAATTACGTAGTCGAACGCGACCGGTAGTGAATTGTCGTCTGCAACAACAACAAGCATGGCAAGGTTTTGCGAGTCAACAGATAACGATGTTGCTGGTAATATTTTTATTGTTGATTAAACTATCAAGCAAATGTACAATTGTTTTAGTTTTGTTCGGTATAATAAAATATGTATAACCCTCTGTGTCGGGACACATCTAGCATTGTCTCCCTTGAAAGTTTTATTTTTCCTCGGGGTACGCCCTTGGAAAAATAACCCTTCCAAGGGAGACAATTTTGGATGTATCACTCCACAAAGGGCGATAATTGTTTATCGTCTCTCTGATGTTTTGCTTGTATTAAAGTGTAGAATTTTATATAGCTTTGATATCACTCTGATGTTCTATTAGCCGTGTAGCTAATTTCCGGCAAGTTTCACAGATGCAGGAGAGGCTGCAGTTGTCACATGGACTTTGGTAAACAATCCTTCTGTTATCCTCTTAGAAACTTGTCTTTTGAATGAACTCATTGTTGATTGGTGGCGTTGTGTAGTCCTGGTATGATGATTGTGCAGCACCAGACATCCCTTTTTGTATGGTTAGTAACCACGTCGTCTGTTTTTCTCCCTCTCTATTTGTACGTCTGTTTTTCTCCCTCTCTATTTGTACGTCTGTTTTTCTCCCTCTCTATTTATACGTCTGTTTTTCTCCCTCTCTATTTGTACGTCTGTTTTTCCCCTTTCTATTTATACGTCTGTTCTTTCTCCCTCTCTATTTGTACGTCTGTTTTTCTCCCTCTCTATTTGTACGTCTGTTTTTCTCCCTCTCTATTTGTACGTGTTTTTCTCATCTCTATTTGTACGTCTGTTTTTCTCAATCTCTATTTGTACGTCTGTTTTTCTCCCTCTCTATTTGTACGTCTGTTTTTCTCCCTCTCTATTTGTACGTCTGTTCTTTCTCCCTCTCTATTTGTACGTCTGTTTTTCTCAATCTCTATTTGAACGTCTGTTCTTTCTCCCTCTCTATTTGTACGTCTGTTTTTCTCCCTCTCTATTTGTACGTCTGTTTTTCTCCCTCTCTATTTGTACGTCTGTTTTTCTCCCTCTCTATTTGTACGTCTGTTTTTCTCCTCTCTATTTGTACGTCTGTTTTTCTCAATCTCAATTAGTACGTCTGTTTTTCTCAATCTCTATTTGTACGTCTGTTTTTCTCCCTCTCTATTTGTACGTCTGTTTTTCTCCCTCTCTATTTGTACGTCTGTTCTTTCTCCCTCTCTATTTGTACGTCTGTTTTTCTCAATCTCAATTAGTACGTCTGTTTTTCTCAATCTCTATTTGTACGTCTGTTTTTCTCCCTCTCTATTTGTACGTCTGTTTTTCTCCCTCTCTATTTGTACGTCTGTTTTTCTCCTCTCTATTTGTACGTCTGTTTTTCTCAATCTCAATTAGTACGTCTGTTTTTCTCAATCTCTATTTGTACGTCTGTTTTTCTCAATCTCTATTTGTACGTCTGTTTTTCTCCCTCTCTATTTGTACGTCTGTTCTTTCTCCCTCTCTATTTGTACGTCTGTTTTTCTCCCTCTCTATTTGTACGTCTGTTTTTCTCTCTCTCTATTTGTACGTCTGTTTTTCTCCCTCTCTATTTGTACGTCTGTTTTTCTCCCTCTCTATTTGTACGTCTGTTTTTCTCCCTCTCTATTTGTACGTCTGTTTTTCTCCCTCTCTATTTGTACGTCTGTTTTTCTCAATCTCTATTTGTACGTCTGTTCTTTCTCCCTCTCTATTGTACGTCTGTTTTTCTCAATCTCTATTTGTACGTCTGTTCTTTCTCCCTCTCTATTTGTACGTCTGTTTTTCTCCCTCTCTATTTGTACGTCTGTTTTTCTCAATCTCTATTTGTACGTCTGTTTTTCTCCCTCTCTATTTGTACGTCTGTTTTTCTCCCTCTCTATTTGTACGTCTGTTTTTCTCTCTCTCTATTTGTACGTCTGTTTTTCTCTCTCTCTATTTGTACGTCTGTTTTTCTCCCTCTCTATTTGTACGTCTGTTTTTCTCAATCTCTATTTGTACGTCTGTTTTTCTCCCTCTCTATTTGTACGTCTGTTCTTTCTCCCTCTCTATTGTACGTCTGTTTTTCTCAATCTCTATTTGTACGTCTGTTCTTTCTCCCTCTCTATTTGTACGTCTGTTTTTCTCAATCTCTATTTGTACGTCTGTTTTTCTCCCTCTCTATTTGTACGTCTGTTTTTCTCCCTCTCTATTTGTACGTCTGCTTTTCTCCTCTCTCTATTTGTACGTCTCTCTGTTTCTTTGGACCATTGCCTCTATTTTCGTTTAGTTTTTCTTCTTTCCTCATCGAGCATTCGGAGTATCCACATGTTACCAGGGCATCTTTGATATGTCGCTTTTCAATTTCTATATCTTCATCTTTGGTTATATGTTAGTACAACTGACCAGTACGAACTACCCCTTATTTGGATTAGA